>CM054991.1:13615953-13637220 GCA_029030765.1 Salix suchowensis
AGGGACTGTTCTGGTGAACAATTCACTATGAGGGGATCTAAGTGTTTTTTTCACGAATTTTATTTTGTAATTTATAATGACGGTAAACATGAGGGTAAATTTTCTTAGATGAAAAACTTTTTTCTTATATATAAAAAAAAATATAACCTTCAAAAAGTTTAATTTACAAAATTGTCAACAATGCACAGTTTTCCCCTCTTTATTATTCCACATCGTATGAAAAAATAATAAACATTTTATCTTGTCATCATATGAAAAAATATAATTAACTTAATTTTTAAAAGAGTTTAAAACTTAAAATAAAGTAAATAAATATGAGATTTTAAATTTAAAATAATAGTGCTATTTTTAAAAATTACTTTATATATTTCATAATCACTTAATTCAAATATCAAAACAATAAATTTATTCACTTCACAACACCATGTATGATTTATTACTACATATTTTAATTATTTTACTTTATAACACCACGACAACATATAACACAATAAGCACAGCACAATTATTAAGCGCGCACACACACAAAAAAAAAAAAAAAAAAAAAAAACATATGGGAAGTACAGATATAAAACATGCATTGAAGTAATTATCAAAGTTTTTTTTATTATTAATATGGGTGTCCGGGTTAGCTTGCGCGCACCTCAATTAATCCCACAGACACTAAAGTTAACGACCATATAAGTCTATAGTAACCATCATATTAACAACCACAAGGCTTGAACCTGAAATCACAGAGGGAATATATCATTAATCTCAAACTCTTACCACTGGTCAGATACATACTAAATGATTACTTATCAAGGTTAATTTCTCATAAGATGCATGTTGACCACAAATTCTCAAATTCGTCTCAACAAATAATTCGAAGTGCTCGGACTAATAAAAATCAAAGATTGTTCAAGAGCTTTTAAGTCACTCCTTCCGAGCAAATTGTGCTTAAGAGTTTGGCTACGATTAATTAGCTGCATTTTTATCCTTTAACAGTCCTCTTACGGTATGGAGACTTGTCAGAAATTTCACATTGTCAATACGAAAATCAGCACGGAAGAAAAAGAATAGTTTACAGGAAAAAAAAAAAGAGTTTTTTTAGGAACTATTGCGGTTGGAAAACTTAAGGTTCAATCGTATTTCAATAATAATAATAATAATAATAATAATAATAATAATAATAATAAAAGTTGGTAGACGAACACAAGGAACATCGAATGAGATTTCGCACTGGAAAATGAAGAGATTGACTCGAGTATATGGAATGTTCAACAGAGAAGATAAAAAACCATAATATACTTGGAAAACACCCAGCAGACACTATGGTTTTCGGTATAACATCTTTATAGATCAAGGTATTTTCAAAGTTGATAAATTAAATTAAATGAGATATTTGTTGTGGGATTGGTGCAATTGCTGTCAGGGATTTTCGAGGAGTTGCCACCTAGCTATTTAATTAAAGTTGCTAGAAAACTCGAATGATTAATTGTGGTTAGAAAATGTATTAGTACTCTTCACACACCCTACAAAATGTATTAACACTCATCACACACCCTTCATGAGGTAAGCTATTTTGTGGGTTTAGTGTGATTTAGGTATTTTGGTGGTTTCCTAACGGGTGTTTTGACTAATAATTTATTCATATAAATAAATTTGGCATTTTAAATTTGTTATGGGCTTATACACTCATCATTAATTTTTCAGATAAATTAATGATGTTCTGAATACCAACTTTCCCATAGCTCTAGTATTCATATCATATTTTTTACCGTTAGTTCTTATAATAAATTAAGAGAAGATTGATTACAATACTCTCAATTAAGATTGGTGAATATTTAAAATAACTTTGAGAATTTTTCAAGTTAATCACATATATTTTAAACATCAGCCTGCTAATACATCTAATATTTTATCAGAATATTAACTCGTTATTCTCATGAATTATCGGAAGATTGATTGCATTTTTTAAAAATATTAGCCAAATTCTTAGGAATTTAATAAAAAAATTCTGATATGTATTCAAAAAATAAAACACACTTATTTTATATTAAAAAAAAATATTTTTAAATATATGGCTGTATGCAACACACAATTTTTTATTTTTTGATAAGACCATGTATGGTAAAAAATATTTTTTGCTTCAAACAGAACTAAAAAAACAAAATCAAGGGCACATTTGCCAAACACATCCTTAAACTTAAAAAAAACCACACAACAATACTAAGTCAAACAAACATGCCCTCACGCTTGGGTCAACTTGGACGGGTCGACTCGATTGAAAAATTAAAATTAAAATTAAAATTAATCAAGAAAACACAACTTAAATGTCTTTTTTTTTTATCAAAACGGATTGAAACCAGCAATAACAAAAAACACGAAAAACTTTGGTATTGAAACCCATAAATATTGAGATTGATTGAGACTAGCTTCCCACAAAGAGATACATAGGAACGATCAAATCATGCACACACCAGTAATAAAAGGGATTTTGACCTCAATTTTGACCTAATCTCTACCAAATCGAACCCTAAGATTAAAACTCCAAAACCAATGTTATTCAAGCATGGCATCCTCAGATTATCTTTAAACAACAATGTGTGAACATGAATAAAACAAGACTATAGCTTTTGACCGGAGACTAGGCAATGTGAACATCGAACTTTGAATGTCTCCCGTATAGACCGAGGAAAAAAAGGGCCATATTGAAAAATTAGAATAAAATTCAAAAGTTTTGAAAAGATGGAGTTAAGAGTCTGGGACGGCGCGGCTTGCATATAAACATGCATGCAGCATGCAAGATAGATACTCAAGGTTTTTCAATTATCACAAATGGGTTTCAGAATTTGCTCGATCAGCTATCTCGTTTTCGTTATATTGATGATGGCCGCCACCATCTTCATCATGGCTCCGGCTCCGGTTTATGCAGGTTCGTTAGACATTTAAGATACCAAAAACTGATACCTAAATTTTGCCCACTGCATTTTTCTTTCTCTTCTTTTATTAAAACTACACCGTTTTGCAATTGCGAATCTACAGCTGAATGATATATTTTCCCCTACTATTTTTTTATTGATTATTTCAGAATGCATCACAAGCTGTTGCTTCAACTGTGATCGTGAAATTAAATATATAAAAAAAATCAACATCTTATATTTGAAAACATTTGGTATATGAGGAACGTCACATCGATTGGTAAGATAATTTAAAAAGAATTCTCTAATTTTTTTCTAGCAATACTACCGGAAAGTAAATAGTTTATTTATTGGTTTTTTCAGGAGGTTAATATTAAAGCTATATGTACTAAGATCTTATACAAACAGATATTGAAAAAGATAAACAGTATATAGGTTATGTGTCTTAGATCATGAAAGAAGAAATTATTCCATATCAAGGAACTATGTCACCTAAAAGTTTAAATTTTTAGGTGAGGTGGTTTCTTGACATGATATCAAAGCTTTGTTGACCCAGTGGTTACTGAGTTTAAATCTCACCACCCTCCTTCTATTTGATGAAAACTAAGCACAAGGTAGTGTGGATCTGTACAAGTTTCAAGCCCAAAAAGCTTTCACTTGAAGAGATGGGTTAGAGAATAATATAAATCATATTATGACGTCTTATTTAAAAGCTTAACTTTTTAGGTGAGATAGTTCCTTGACATGGTATTGCTAGAGAATAATATAAATTATGTTCCAGGGTATCACCTGACAACTTAACATTTTATGTGAGATAATTCCTTGATAAGATATCAGAGCATGGTTAACCCAGCGGTCACGAGTTCGAATCTTACCACCCCCATTTTATTTGATAAAAATCAAGCAGAATGTAGTGTGAATCTATGCAAGTTTCAAACCCAAAGGGTTTTTATTTGAAAGAGTGTGTTAGAGAATAATATAAATCATATAATGGAGTCTCACTTAGCAACTTAACCTTTTAGGTAAGATGGTTCTTTGACACACCGAGAGAATATGCGCAGAGTAGCTGCGAAATAGAATTGATCTGGTCACAACCCAGAAAAGAATTTTGACAGAATGTCAAAACGATGGATGGATATGAAGAATCATTAATCTAACCAAATGCCATATTTTGAAGAGGCTGAGCTGCACTATATTGCATGTGTTTGATAAAATCGGAAAGGAAATGCTTTGTTATATTATGATCTTTGCGGATAACAAAAGCTCGTTCACTAATTTGCTCGAGGAACTGTTAATTTGTTAGCAGATGATCTGAAGCATAGAGTACTGGAAGCTAGACGTCCAATACCAGGCCGGCTCAGTCCTCCGAGGGCAGCGACGCCGCCTGGTGTAAGAGCCGGAGGAAAGAATCCCCCGCCCCCAGCTCGTCCCAGATAAGCCATGGACAGATTGCTATTCATCCTCCAGCTTTGCTAGTCTGGTTTCTTGGTGTCTTTGATTGATTCTTTTGTAAGGTGTCTGGAATATTAATAACTGATTATGCATCATGGAAATTTATGAATGTCTTGTATAGTTATAAGAAAATAATGAAAAATCGATGCCTTGAATAGGTTGGGAATAAAGCAGAAAAACATGGATTTAATTAGTTTCTAACTTTATATATTCGTTTTGCAAGTGTTCTTATAAAAAATAAAATAAAATGCAAACCACTCATATTATAAGGAGAATTCTTTATTCTTAAGGATTGGTTCTCATTGCAAATAAGAATACTTATTGAGTTTGAGGACAGATCATCATTGATTTTTAAAGAGATGAGATATATATATATATTTTACTCCTTTTTTTTTTTTTCGACACTACATTTTAAAAATATTTTTTTTAAAAAAAGTTGAATTTTTATTTTAAATTAAATATTTTTTGATATTTATAAATCATTTTAAATTAAACTAAAAGGAGATATTTGGGCTTATTTTTTTAATTCACAGGTGTGTGTTAACATGCATAACTTTCACCTCGATGATTAAATTGAAATGAAGTATTTTCATACCGTTCTAGACATCTTGTTTTATATGCGTTTAGAAGTGCAAAATGATAGAACATAAAAAAAGTTTGTAATAAAATTAAGAAGCTAGTGTTCGATATTTGTATTAGTTTCTTAATTGATTTAGATTTAATTTTATTTAACATTTTTATTATTATGTTTCCCAAATTTTTTTAGGATATTTTTATCAATTATAAATAAATTCATTTAGCTTATATTTATTACTACTATTATTATCAATTATTTAGCTTGTCTTATAAATTATGATTTGATTTTGTAGACTTTTATTTATGAAATAAAGAATTCTACCGTTGGTGGAGCCTTAGATTTCCAAAACGTTGGGCTTGATTGCGGCATGTCCTTTCAGGATATTGTCATCGAGTGCTTACTACGTAACTTGAAACAATTATCATCCTTTCTCTGTCTAAAACAATTATACAACTGTTTTGGTAGTTCGCTAGATCCTCAATCCAGTGTGCTGAAAATGACCATATCATCTGTATATTTGAATTGTGCAGTGATGAAATTGTTAGGAAAATTCAAGATATATTTTAAAGAAATAGGTAAATAAATGCTACCAAGATTTTTGTTTCTTTCAATATTAAATTACCAACTAAAATCAATAATAAAAATAATAACTAAAAGTAAACATGGAAAGAGGAAAGATTTAGAAAAAGTCTGAGATTGCATAACTCAATAACGCGTCTTTTAGAGAGAAAATATCTCCTTTTATAATTGAACCGGATGAACCGAACCGACTGAATCGAATTCACCTGAAAATTGAGCATAATAGTAATCATGAATAGTAATTTATTTCTTGTTAAAAAGTGCATCAACTCATAATCTGTTTTAGCTGTTTACATAGTATCTCCTTTTACAAGGACAATTTTGTATATAATACACTTTTCTTCTAAAATACAATAATCTATTATAATTTCTCAATACAACAAAAACTGCTTAAATTATATTTTTCATCGCTTAAGTTAATAAAGTATATAGAAAGTATACTAAAATTTGAGAGGAATATAAAAATAAAGGTCTTAAATTATATGGAGAAATATATGAGAAACTAAAATAGGAAAGTATTTTTAAGAGTTTTGATGGGGAAAAAAAAGATTATATGTTACAATCCTAAGGTAAGCACGTTCCATATATATACACTTGATGAAAATATAACAATTAAATATCAAAAATTAATTTAATCATAAATATCAATCCTTAAGTTACATTAATATTAACAATTTAAAGTTTATATGCCATCATTAAAATTTAAGTGACTATGCCACTTAAATCTGATATTTGCAAACAAATAGGTACCATTGATTGTAATTTTAAATTGATAATCTAAAATTCCCCAATATGATTTGAAACTACTCATACATAAAATAAAATAAAATAAAATAAAATGAAGCAATTAATATTGTATAATAGATGTTAGGTACCTTTAAAATTTCAACTTTTACACATGAAGCATAATAGCTAGGTTTTTAGGACCAAGCTTAAACTTATTATACACAAAACATATGTTCACTCTAAACAAACCTGATCAACTCCTCTCATTCTCAAAACAACTCATGACACACTGATAAGTTTTTAGGTAAGATGTTCCTTCACATGGTATCAGAGTTTGTTGACCTAGCAGTCACGAGTTTGAATCTCACTACCCTCATTCTAACTGATAAAAATCAAGCACAAGATAGTATGAACCTGTGTACAAGTTTCAAGCGCAAGAAACTTTAACTTGAGGAGATATGTTAGACAATAATATAAATTATATCTTTGAACCTTATCTAATAGCTTAAGTTTTTAGATGAAATAATTTCATGATAAAGATGTGAAGAATGGTCAAACATTTTATTCAGATAATTATGAGAGGCTGCCCAAAATTAAACATTTTATTCAGATAATTTCTTGATTTGGTGCAACAAGATCATGTAAAGCAAAATTTAATAGTAATCCAACTCACTTTCCCATGAAAATGATATTCTAGATCCTCTCTCACCAAGAGCTCCTGGATTTCTTGATCCCTCGATCCTCAAATTGGAGAAAGATATCCGAATCAATAAATTAAACACAGGCCACACTACATTGACCAAATATCCAATGGCCATTTCAAAAAACACCCTCGAAATCCTTTTAAACAACAAGTCTCAATAAGCTATAATTTATATGTTTAGTGCATGTTCGGTATTGTGTTTTAAAAATATTTAAAAATAAATAAATTTTTATGTTATTTTTTATTTTTAATTAAGTTTTTTGATGTTTTTAGATTATTTTATTGTCCTGATATCAAAAATAGCTTTTTTTTTTCAAAAAATATATTATTTGAAAAATTTTCTGAATAAAAAATATTTTAAAAAGCAATTTTACCAAACGAGCCCTTAATTTCCAATTTTATCGGATTGGAAACAGCAAAACAACAAAAATTAACCTACATTTATAGACAACATTGAAAAGCAAATAATTTGAACGACAAACAACAAGATAATAAGATACTTTAATAATAAAAAAAAATGTTTAGACCAAAGTGTTATTAGGAGTGATTACCTCTCTGATTGAGGCAGCGACTATTCGAGATACGATTTTCATAAAGGATCTTTTAAATATACACAGAAAAGGTTAATGGACTTATCTTGTCCATTAAACTTTTAGAGATCGTGTTACCATGAAAAAAGTTATTTTATTAATGATAAAAAAAAAATTGTGGTTGACTTTATTTTTAAAAATATTTTTTTATTCAGAAAATGCATCAAAATGATATTTTTTATTTTTAAAAAATTATTTTTGATATAAACAAATAAAAATAATCTAAACACACTAAAATAACAAATTCATTTAAAAAAAACACTTTTAAAACATATTATCAAATAGGATCTTAGTGTAGTGTTTGATGTACAAATTATTATACTAACAATTAAAAAAATGAAAAAAATGGATGTTTGCTTAACTATTCATATGAATAGTTACCCATATTGATATATTTTTTTAATTGTTTGATTAACAAATTTAAACCATTGGTAAATTGCTTTGACACTTGTTAGAAGAAGATGAGGTCGCAGGTTCAAATTTTGTAAAAAAAAGATATAAAAATAAAAACACTAGCCCAAGCCCGAGGACTTCTCTCAAAACCACATGTCTAGGTTACAGTTAAAAAACTGGAAATTATGTGAGTCCATGGCAGTCAAAATCGAGATTTTGAGACGGATCGGAAAGGGCTCTGAAAAATTGGATTGTAAAATCGTAGAAAGATCGTAAAATGTCCGTACAAAAATTATTATTTTTAATTATATTTAAATTTAAAAAATGAATTTAAATATAATTAAATATTTTTTTTATTATTATTATTCTACGATTTTTCTACGATTTTTTACAATTTTTCTACGATTTTGAACGATTTTTCTACGAGTTTGACCGAGTTTGACCGGTTTCGATTTTTCTTTCCGGTCCAACCAGATTTTCGGAGCCAACTCGCAAAATCGTACGATTTTGCGAGTTGACTCGTGATTTTGACTACCTTGTGTGAGTCCCATTTGAAAAAAAATCAAAACCACCGTTTCACAGAAGTAGATATTAGCTGCTTTTCAAACTCTTAGATAGAAATAAATTATATATGGGTTCCTCATACAAACGTTCCTTTAAATTTACAACTTTCTCCTGTTGTGTCATCTAATTTGGCTCCATTGATGTGTAAATGAATTTTCAACATTTCCACACATTCTTTTTTTAATGAATGTATACAAATCACTAACATCATTTCCCATAAAAAAATATTTATAAAAATCAAATTACTAATATAATTTTTGAATAGTATAATTATAATATTTTATATATATTTGCACTCTAATGATAAAAAATTTTTTTTGAAAAGAAGCCTTCACATACTTTTTTGAATAGTTGGTGATTGCAGAGGTCTTCATATATGAATCTTGTTCATGATGACATTACAAGTTGTTTGTTGAGAAAAATAAAAAATATGTTCAATTTACTTGAATTATTAATTATATTATGATTATTAAATCTATAACATTTAAAAAATAATATATGTATATGCTCTTTAAAATAATTTCACAAGTTGACAGTAATATGAAAAGTATGGTAACCAAACACACAAAATTACTTTTTATCAACATCAAACTCAACCACAATTTTAATCAAATACTTCAATTTTAATTATAAAACATAATTAAAAATATTTTTCATTAAATTATAAAAAGAATCGCAATTATAAAGACACCCTTGGATTCATTTAAAATTATTAGAGATCGATCGCACGGACCTGCAAGGGTACACCCGTGCATGGGCTGCCTAATTGGTCAGGCTAGGTAGCTTGACTTTCTATGCTCAACAATAATGTTTGTCCTTTTTTTCCAGTTAATATATATATATATATATATATATATATATATATATATATATATATATATATATATATATATATATATATATATATATATGTTTTTTAAAAAATGAATTTAGATTAATCCTCTTCTCTTTTATATTGTTCAGGGAGCTTTTTTTAATGATAGTGATTTTTTGGTTATATGTTTAATTTTTAAAGAGTGTTTTTTTCTTCTTCTGATCCATCCATAAAAAAATTATCTTTTATATAGATAAACTATATTTTAAAAAATAAAAAATAATTATTTTTAAATAAAATTTCTAATATATGTAGCATTACATGATATATTTTTTTAATTTAATCAATTGAACGTGTTTGCCTATAATAATAAAAACTTAATAAATAAAAATAGCAAAGACGATCAAATAAATATATCATCGCACAAAATTAGATATTTTGATTTATATATATTTATCAATTTTTAAAATTTTATTTTTATTAGTACATGTAATTATCAATATATTTAACTGCAGGGGTACATAATTTTTATTTATTTATAAACTTTAAAGTAAACTACATAGATTAAAAAGATCTAACCGAAACGAGTATTATAACTAGATGATATTACTAGCCATCATCGCCTGAAACTCCTCAAAATTAACGCACCCATCCCCATCGGAGTCAACGTTCTTAATCATCTTCACGCACTCATCCACCTTACACGTCATCCCCAACCGGGTCAGCACCTTGTGCAGCTCCGCCGTTGTGATCAGCCCATCACCATTCTGATCATACAGATTAAACGCATCCCTCAGCTCAGAGGCGGCGGACGCCGTGGAGGACGATCGACAAAGCTGCGCAAACTCTCCCAAATCAATGTGCCCGTCCTTATTGGTGTCGACATCCTCCATCACGCGACGAAGGTCCTCCGATGTGCAGGCAGACCCCGTGGATTTCAGCACTTCTCCGAGCTCCGAAGGCGAGATCTTTCCGTCACCGTTTGCGTCGAATTGGTTAAAGACCACCTTGAGCTCTTCCGTGTCGTTGTTCACGGTGGTGGTGGGTTTTGGTGCGGTGGTTTCGGCGTTTGGTGCTGCCATTTTTGGGAACTTTTTTGAAGGGAGGAAGGAAAGCGAGTTTCCGTTGGACGAGTCGAGAGAGGGGAGTTATGGATGGTGAGGAAAGGAAACTGAAAATTTATATAGGATGAGAGGAGAGGAAGGCGAACACCACAGATAAGGCGCGTTTGTTGCGAGAGAGAGGGAAAGATGCAGTACTTTTTTGACTAGTTTCGGCACGTGAGAGGCTATATTGGGTGGTACATCTCGGAATATTCTAGAATAATTTTCTGTTTTAAATTGCGGTTAAAATTGTTTTTAACAAAATTATTTTTAACCTATGAAATGATTTTAAAACACTAATTATTTTTAATTTAAAGTATAAAATAAAAATAATTATTTTAACATACTGTGAAAGGGCCTAAATGGATATTTAGATATTTAGAAGTTTAGTGTAGCTGTTTTTAAAATTATTTTTTATTTAAAAATAAATTAAAATAATATTTTTCTAAAAAAATAATATTAACACATTAAAAAATGTTAATTTTTAAATTTTCGAAAATATTATTTGGAATGCAGTCCAAAATGACTCCTAAGTTATTATTACATAATGGAGTAATGCTTGTTTTTAAAATATTTTTAAAAAATATTTATGATATCAGTAAATTATAATGATTCAAAAACATTAAAAAAATGAATTTTTTTTTATTCCAAACACGCTTAAAGTTGATTGTTAATTAATCAATACATTCATAGGCTCTGTTGTTTGTAAGAACAAAGAGACGTGAAGTGATGATGATTGGATAAATAATAATAATAATAATAATAATAATAATAAAGATATGTAAGATTCAATAAAAGAAGAGGCCGCGTGGCCGCTGTTTTGACGCGTCTCTAGAAAGTACACGAAACGGAAACGGAAAAGGCAAAAGCAGGATCCGTACATTCAGGATTCCTGGACGCGCACTGTATCACGTAAAAGTTGTCTCTTTGCACGCCTGTCCTTTCAAATAATTAAGTTCGTCAACAGTATATATAGTATACTAGGCTTACTAGCTATTGCCTTTATCACAAAAAATAGTAATTATATAAAAAAGATTTTATATAATATAAATTTGGATAAAATAATAAATTTATACATAAATCTTGTAAAATGCAAGTTTTCTACCAAACATATGAATTTTAAATGGATATAAATTTATTTGTTTAGTAAGTTTTACTGAAATAATCAGTATAAAATTATCATTATTATTAAAAAACAAGAATATCCAGATATCTGAATTATTGAATTCATTGTATTAAGATTAATTTATTTTATAATTCAATTTAAATTAAACATAACAAACAAAATTTAAACTGTGAAAGAACTTGCAATAATCAAATAACAAAAATAAATAATTAATTTTCTAATTCCAAAAAGAAGAAAATATAAATTAAAAATTCATCCCTATATCTTTGTCATTATCATTACTATAGCAGTTAAAATTAATATCAATATTACAGACCAAATAGTTAAAATTATTAAATTGCCTTGAAAAATAAAAAAATATGTATTTTTACAAAAAAAAATTAAAAAAAAATCACTAAAATTATCATTATTATTGTGCAAACAATTAAATCATCTGATCCAAAAAACAGATAAAAACAACAAAAAACACACACAAAAAAAGAACAAAGGAAAAATGGAGCAATAGTAATTTTAAAATGATCACCAACATAAATTAAAATTTCAGAACTGAACCAAAAAAAATAATACTCAAATAAAAAATAAAACAACAAAAATTAAAAACAAAAACTAAAAGTATAAATGAATAAATAACGGACAAAAAATAAACATTGTCCAAGAAGGACCAAAAAAACCAAAGGAATCAATACTAAATAAAAAATTAAAAAAATAAGTGCCAAAATGAAAAACAATATATAGAATTAATTCCAATTGAATGACAAAACTGCAATAAATCAAAACATTGAGACCGAAAAACAATAAGAGGATTTTTAAAAATAAAATGCAATGTAACCAACATGAATTAAAATTTCAGAATATAACCTAATAAAAATGAAACCCTGAGAAAAAATGAAATGAGTAAAAATAAAAACAAAATGTAAGAGAATAAATGAATAAATACGGACAAAAAACAAACACTTTCCAAGAAGGACCCGAAAACAAAAAAAAACTGAAAAGAATCAAAATACTAAATAAAAATTTAAAATAATAAGTGCCAAATGAAAACCAAAATATATAATTAATTCCAATTGAATGACAAAACTGCAACAAATCAAAACTTTGACACAAAAAAACAATAAAAAGATTTATAAAAACAAAATACAGTGTAACCAATATAAATTATATTTTTATAACAAATCCGAATAAAAATAAAACAAAAAAAATTAAACACAAAAACAAAAAGCACAAATGTATAAATATGAACAAAAATAAACACTGTCCAAGAAGGAACAAAATACCAAAAGAATTAATACCAAAAAAATATTCAAAAATAAGTGCCAAAATGAAAAACAAAATATATAATTATTCCAATTAAAGGATAAAAATGAAACAAATCATAACTTCGAGACCCGAAAAACAATAAAGGGATTTAAAAAATCAATACAGTGCAATTGGTGAACAAATTAAAAGAAGAAGGACCGAAATGAAAAGTAGCATATATGAATAATTTCAATTGGAGGACAAAATTAGAACAAATTAAAACTTGCATACCAAAATTATTAAAGGAACAAAAAACAAACCAACAATCAAAAGATGAAGGACTAAAATGAAACATATCATATATAATCAATTTCAAATGAAGGGAATAATTGAAAATAATTGAAATTTTCATAAAAAAATCAGTAAGAAAAACAAAATCAAAAGATCAAGGACTGAAATGAAACTACAACAAATATGAAGGATCGTGCTGTACTTTTCATTAGCAGGAGAGAGAAAAGGGGGGAGAACCGTCCACTGGCGATTCCACCTTAGCATCACACGCGTCGTGCTGGAGGTAAAGGACGTCCACTGGCGATGCACTTAGGGAGACGACGGTTGGGCAGTTTTCTTAGTTTTTATGTGCAAAAAATTCAAAAATATCATCCATGTCCAATGGAAATGTCGAAAATGGCTCTGGTCCCAGGTGTTAAATTTATCGACCCTAAGGGTAAAATAAGAATTTTACTGTCACAATCCACAGTAAAGTGTGTATATGTGAATAGTGAAAAATTTCACAGTAAAATGCTGATGCAATATATATATATATATATATATATATATATATATATATATATATATATATATATATATATATATATATATATATATATAATAACCTGTCATTAAGCACAAATCTTTCTAGCATTCTTTGAGCTTTCTCTCGCCACACTGTCTAGAATTTTATTTTAAACTATGATGTTCCTTTTGTTTTTGAATTTTTTTTTCTTTTGTAACATGTTTTCTAACTCAGTGGTAAGTTCTTAATATCAGCAAATATATTTTTATTTTCAGTAACAACAATTAATGATATGTTATTATTAATCCAAATTACTAATAATAATTATTAGAAAATCAAAGAATATATATGGAAATACCGACATAATTTTTTTATCGGTATTTTATTGTGAACCTTACCGATTTTGTTTTTTCATCGCCTTATTCTTCAGTAATTATACCGATGGAATTACAATAAAAAAATACATCTTACATGACTTATACCTTTTATAAACACTATTATCAATGAAAAGTATGAATTGGAAAATATCGATAGTAAATAACTTAACCATTAACCCTTCTCTCTTTCTCCTATCGTCTCCATTTTACCTTTGTAACTAATAACCATCCATTTCCCTCAATTTTAATTTTAACGCATTAGAACCTCTCACAACAAATCCGATGACAACAACATTTTGTTTGTGGAGATTTTTGTTCTAAATTTTTTTTTGGAGGATTCTTTATTTTAAGTAAGCAAATATATCATTTTTTAATTTAATTTTAATATATATATTTTATATATATATATATATATATATATATATATATTTCTAAAGTATATTGATTTTTTATGGGTGTTTACTTGTTTTATAGTTTTTTTCTCATAGAAATTTGTTGTATGTATTTATGATTTATACATGTTAGGGTTTGTTATAGATTTTATAAAACTGTATTTGTTCAATTAATGTATTTAATTAATACATGACTATTGTATATTCTTCTGATATAAGTAATGAAGAACCGTTCATGAATGTATCAATAATCACCCCAAGGGTGTGTGGGATGAATTATTGTAATGGGATTCAGGATTTTATTAAATACACAATATCTAATCTAAGAAATATTAGTGGAGGTGTTATTGGATGTCCATGTAGAAGGTGTAAAAATAAAACGTTTATTGATCCATATATCTTCTACAAAAAAAGGTTCATGAAGAGATATAGGTGTCGGTATGTACACAAAGAAGAATTTGTTCCTAATGATATCATGATAAAATGGATTGTTGGGTTAACTTCTAGTTCTATCAACATGCATGGAGTTATAGATGCCAATAGTAATCTTTATAAAAATATGATTATGAATGAGATTAGAATGAATCAAGGTGGTGCAAATGAATATCCAAACATAGATGAATAACCTAATGCAGACGCGACCAAGTTTTTGATCTTTTAAAAGACTAAGACAAATCATTATAAGATGATTGCCAATCACAATAAATTATTAATTGTGATATAGGCGTTCACAATCAAGTCAGATTATAAGTTGAGTAAGGTTATTGATTTTTTTATTATGTTGTATGTGCAATTATGTTAAGTATTAGTAGGATTGGTAGATAGAGAATATAAATAAAATCTTGCATCAAAAAATGTTTACATATCAACAAAAATATTGTCATACTAATATCACATACAATATTACCGATGTATTAATTCTATCAATATTTTTTAATAGCCATAAAGACTATTTCCCTTCTCTCTGAAACTGTTTATTCTAGACATCACACATGATATTGACAATGAATTAATTCCATCGATATTTTCCAATAGTCATGAGAATTTTCCCCCTTCTCATGTGACTATTCGTTATAAACATTAAACATGATATTATCAATGTCTTAATTTTGTTGATATTTTAAAGTAGCCAAGGGAATTTTCCCCTTCCCAAAGGACCAAGAATTATTGTGCTCATTTATTGTTGATTTTTTTATTAGTATTATTATCAACATAATTCAAAATTTAAAGGGATTAATTTAAAAAATATTATAACATAGAAATAAACATATTCTATGAAATTAAATTGTGCAAAATTGTTAGAAGAAAATAAATAAAATCATCTTATTTGTGGCATATATGATGTTTGTTTTACATATTTGTAAATCTTGGGTGGTCTCTCATATAATGGGGATGTTGCTGGAAATTTTTTAAATGCTAAACCATTTTATTATGTTTATCTGATAATTGTGTAGATGTCAAGAGATTATCAGGACAGAAGCATTGCTAATTCTTCTAACAACAATTTTGAGGAACATAATTATTAAGTGTTGATCATGAAGCGACATCTAAGGTATATGCATGAACTCATGACATAGAATGGTCGAGTGTGATGTAACAAAGTCAAGAGGGGGAGTCCTTTGATAATGGTATTCATTATTTGCAAGTACTGAGTTCAATGGAATAAGAACCTTTCAATCTAGTTTTTTTTCACTATTAAATTAGTTTATTAATTTTTATAAGATAATTTTATTTTACAAATGAAATTTCAGGTTTATAAATATTGAGTTCATAAGAACAATAATAGTGACCTTAAAATCATCGATATAGATGCCATTGTTCCAATGAAGTAAGGTCTCCAAAAATCCTAAATGGAGACTGTGGGTCAATGCTTGATTTACAAGATTTAAGATTAGTTTGAACTTAAATATATTTTTATTATGTTAATTTGTTTAGTTTATTGAGATTACTAAAATCTTTTTAAAATTTTTATTGCAGGGGAAAAATTGATTGGAGGATGTTGTTGATGATGTTGTGATAAAGATATGAGAGAATCACACTGCAAGTAGGTAGTTTTGGCTACCTATGTAATTTGTATTTTTAAAACACTTTTTTATTTTTCATTTACTAATAAACGATTTATCTGTACTTTGCCGGTTGCATGTTTTTTTGGTATGAGCGGTAAAAAAAAGTAAAACATATGTACAGGTTAGAGAGCTTCCAAATTCGACCACGTGGTAGTCTAGAAGGAATTCAGACTGTCACACATCCTAGAGGCAATATGGGTAGATTACATTGAGCATGTGATGTCCAAGCATTTCACGTGATACTTGTATTCCAGTACAAAGAATCAAAACCAACATTTTATACATTATGTTACCACACACACACACACACACACACGTAACTCTGAGCTACTTGTTTCCTGTTTTTTTTTTTTTTTGTAGATCAATTTTTCTTATAATTGTTTTTTTTCTTAAATTTTTAACTACAACATTTTTCTTGCAAACTATGACTTTTGAACACAGCCCATAACTAGTGAAGGTTTTATTAGGACATATGTGTGGAGTAGTGACTAATAAAAAAAAGTGTAATAAAATTATGTGGGTAGCCGCACTCAATAACTCATATTATGTTGGTTTTCACCATTTTTCTTTTCTTAAGTTATTATTTCATTGGATTTTTTATTTCATGTTTTTTTTCTCTAGAAAACATATAATTTCTGGATGAATGAGAAATACAGGGATGATCTTTCGACTCTTCCATGTTTCCATCCAGATATATGGTTGAAGGTAGGATTGTTTAGTGTACCCAATAAAATTGGGTCTATGAACTCTTTAACACTATGACTGAGAATCTGCAGACGATCCATAGTGTTTTGACCATTGGAACCTCATCCATTGTTTAAGCAAAATTTGGATTTTCAGACAACTTTAGCCTATAAAATATGTGACAAGACAACCAAACTTCATGCTGAGATGATCAAATTGTGTTAAATGCTTATACAAATGCAATCATATTGAGATGATATTATTAATATTTTTGTAGTTTTTAAAATATTAGTAACAAAATTACAACTTAACTTTCCATCAGTATTTATCAGAGAATTAGAAATAATTATTTCAAATGTCATAATTACTGTTTACTCACTGATAACACTATCGACAAAATATGACTGATGGAATCACTAATAATGTTTATGTCGATGATATATTTAATATACCGATGGATATATTGAGTTAATTGAGCTAATAATTAGTTTTGTCATGTTTTTTCCATCAATAAATTAAATAGTCATTGGTATATTCAATACTGATAGAATTACTAACAAAAATGAAATTACAAATGAGGGGAGGGTTTTATCGACGAATGATTTCCATCCATGAGAACATCGGTAAGATAAATACCAACAAACAAAAAATTTAAATACCAATGAATATTTTTATTGGTAAAACTGTTAATTCTAAGTTTGGTATGGTAATCATTGTATGTTTTGTTCCAAAAAGAGAAATAAATGTATTTTTATGAGAGGTTGTTATTCTAGACTAAGTCACCTTCCTAATTAAAAAGAGAACATAAAAACTAGTGTATCTGCATCGTTCTTATCCAAAAATTCAACCCGTAATCATCAAATTCATGTTTATCTAATTTTCAACACAATTCAATTATTTAATTATTTTTTGAATCAATGCTGATCTAACCGAGATAAGCACATGGTCATTGTTAGCTCCTATAAGTATAAAATGCATCACGGCAACTTAATTGATTTAAAAAATATATTGATATAATATATTTTATTTTTCTTAGAAAATATTTTTAATATATAAACATTAAAATCATTTAAAAATATATAAATATTATTTAAAAAGAATATTTTACTGCTATGCTAAATGAGATCTAACACAAGGATGTTAGCCACATCTAATAGGGCCCGAACATGCCAATCTCACCCACATCTAAGAGGGCTCGAACATGCCAATCTCATCCATGAAAGTCTTGGTTCAAATCAAATCCTTAACTTACCTAAATAAAAAAAAATTAAAAAAAAAATTATTATGAATTGAGCTTCATAATTTATTTTAATTTATATTTTATAAAATTATCATGATTTTTTTAAAATATATTAATACTGGGTTGGTGCTTTGGTTTTTAGCATCTATTTACTTTATTATATTATTAAATAAAAAAATTATTTCATAAAAAAACATAATTGTTGAGAATTTATCTTTATAATTTATTTCAATTTATTTTTTTTAGGATTATTATAGTCTTATATTAAAAATCTTGAGATTGAGTTGTTGCACTGTTGTGCAAGCCTATATGTTTTCATTATATAATTAATTAAAAAAAATTCAAAATAAAATTTATTAAACTCAATGGAATTCATGGTTTTAGTGGTTGACACAAGTTATTTTAATGTGTTGTCATCTCAAAACTTAATTAAAAAATATCATATTGAAAATACTTTTAAAATTAGATCATTTTTTTAAAAATTATTTGAGTTTCCTTTAAGTCGTAAACTTGACCGAGACAAGACAAGAAAAGTCTTATACAACTTAATTTGAAACTTGAGGTAGCCACGGTATATCACAAGAGATTTTAGATTTGATCCAATAAATAGAGTTTAATGACATTATTAAAGAATTTTCCTTAGGGTGGGCATTATTGTCTTACATGTAAAAGAATTCTTGTACTGCCACAGAAACAAAACAATAATTTAAAATCAAATATAAATTCAAATATTTAGTGTGATTTAGCAAAATCTTAGTTCATAAAACTTTACTATTAGATACATTAGTTTCACATATAAAATTATTAGATTCACCAATATATATATAAAGTTGAAAGGGAGTAACTTGCCATAAGGTTTAATTTTATTGCAAATTCAATAGATAAAACATCAACATATAGGTTTCAAGTAAGGAAAAATATTAAATTAAAAAATAATATATAAAATTAAAAATTATTAAAAATAAAACTTGTAATCAATCTCCATAAAATAGCTCTGTATATAAAACATTTAAAGTAGACCAAAATAATCTCCTCTCAAGTTCAAGCTTCCTAATAATTCTACTACTAATATATTTTAAGCTAGCTATATAAGTTGAATAATTAACAAAAGCTAAAACCCATTAGAAAAATAGTGTTTATCTAGAACATTGTAATGATAGTTTTGTTTAAATTGGCTATTGTGCTCTTTTTATAAAGATCACATGTCAGTATTAAATATTTTTTAGATAGTTTAATCTTTTATCTTTCTAAAACCTATTGGGATGACTTAATTACTCTTTAAAGAAGAAAAAAATCAATTGTCATCCAAGGGTTTTTCTGTATTTTTATATTGTTTTTGTTATTATCATATTGTGAAAGGCATTTGTGCATTTTAGGCAACATAAAAAATCTTTTTCTATGTAACTGGAATTGTCATGTCATATTTTTTCTATTGGACCACTTTTTTTTCCCTCTTTTCTCTCTTATCCCCTAAAATTCATGTTGCTTGTGCAAAATTTTAAAGCTTTCCCTTTTAGTTATTAAGATTTCAACTATAGTGTTTATTTTGAGAAATTCTAATTTATTTTTAATTATATCTTTTAATACCAATTTGTGATATTTTATTTTTTTCCAATTCCATCCTTATTTTTATTATTATTTATTTGGATCTTTTTGTTAAACTTAGTTTTTTTTTTGGTAATTCCACCCACAATAAGAGATTTATAGTCATCTTTTAATTTATTTATTTATTCAATTTTGATCTTTGTGAGGGCTTTAATTTTTTCTTAAATTGCAAATGAGATAGACGACGTGTCGTTCACCTAAAGTTTTATTAGACAATGTGTTATCTATCAAAGCAAACAACATATCCTTTGTTTTTCCCTAAATTGCAACTATTGTGATGGCAAAAGAATAAATCAGGGTTGATGGTTTTTTCACCTAGAAACCTATTTTGCAACTTGTTTTTGACCCTAAACATTTATAAAACACCCTAGGCATCTTGATAACCCATTAATGACCTAAAAAACCTAAAAATGACGTAAAAAGTTGAAATCGACTCAAAACCAAAAATCTCCTAAATTTAGATTATTTTTTTTAGGCAATTTGAAGGTGGAATACATTAAAATGGAACTTATCTCACCAAATGAACTCATTGATATTAGGATTGATTATTTTGGTTACTAAAATCAATGTCAACATCAATTTTCTCCCTTTACCATAAGAATTTAACAACTCTCTCTCATCTCTCAAATAATGGACTTGGAAATAAGAAATAATATTTTTAACTACAATTGACTTGTTTTGGAGTTTTGGAAATTGGAGGACCATAATATTATAATTAAAAACAACATGAGAACTACAAAGGACATTGCTCTCGAAGTTTGAAAAAGCCGAAATAGAAAGATGAAGTTTCTTTTATATATAAACTGTGTGTTGTTTTTGTGGCACCCTTTGGTTTTTCTTTTAAGGCTAACTACAATAACAAAGTGTTTGGGTGATATTAAACCATATTTTTGTGATTTTAGGACCCTTTGAAGTTGAAATTCAAATAGAGGATCACGAGGGAATTTGTCCGCGCGATGCGCTGAACTTTTTTATTTATATAGAAAACTGATTGATTTTGTGCGTGTTGTAATTTTTTATTTTAATATTTAATTAGTAAAATTATAATTCATAAAATCTGTTAGAAACAAGTTTTTTTTCCTCAAAGAAGCGATTGAATGTTGTTACTGCTAAAACTCTTTTGATAAAATCTGTTAGAAATTATGTTTTTTTCTATTTAGAAAACTGATTGTAAAATTGATTGCTCATATTATTATATTAAAAATATTTTAGAATATTGTTCGTAAAGTATTATTCTTTGAAAATAATAAATATGGTATATATATATATATATATATTAAGGTGCTGATATTAAATAAATATCAAAATATATAATTAGTCTCACATACTTAAAAGAAAAGA
>CM054991.1:13637720-13653580 GCA_029030765.1 Salix suchowensis
TATGTAATGTAGTTTTATTCCTATGATTTTATGTTGTAAGGTATTGAATTAATGCAGTACATTATTTTAGGAATATATCTTGTAATTTTTATTATTTAAATATAAATTAATTGACGCCTGTACATAAGAATAATCAATCAAACCATAAATGTTAATGAATTTTATGGTACTATCCATTTTTCAATGTCTAGAAAAGTTTTGTCTAGGAAAGTCTTGATATTTAAGCGTGTCCATTAAGACCTACCTCACTTTCCTAGGAACTTACCTGGTTGTAATTTGGAAAAATATTGTTTAATTCATATCGGTTTGTTTGATTCCTAAAGTACCTTATCTAGGCATCGATATAAATATTAGATGTTAATGAAGTAGTAATTATCATAATAATTTTAGAAATGCCACAGTTTCTGATTTTATAAATGATAGTTACATCAAGAATACTATATGTGAACTTCTTAAGGAAAATTAACATCGAGTTGTAATTAATTCATAAATTTAATTGTTAATCCCCACATGGACATTTTTATTTTTATGACTTAATTAGAATAAGATATTAAATTTAATATTTAAGAAATAAAATTTATCTTAGGCCCACAGGTACGGAAAATTTTATTTATTAAAATTTAAATTTATTAGACTTATTAATAGGTAGTAAATTTCATGCATGATGCAACCTTTGCCCACAGGTAGGTTGAAATTTATTATTAAATTGACATTGGTTAATTTAAATAAAGTTATTTCATAGCAATAAAGTAATTTTTAGTTTCCTTGATAATTGCAGTTATTCCTTCCACTTTGATTAAAATAGTTCTGATGCCAAATGGTAATAATTTTTCTGAATGGAAAGAAAATTTGCTTTTTACATTGGGGTGCATGGAACTTGACTTGTCGCTCCGTCAGGACGAACCACCCGCCCTAATGGACTCCAATACGACACTAAAGATTGCTAAACATGAACGATGGGAGCGATCTAATCGCTTAAGTCTCATGTTTATGAAATCTCACGTCATTAAAGGCATTCAGGGTTCAATCCCAGAATGCATCAAGGCTAAGGATTTTATCAAAACTGTTGAGGAACAATTTGTTAGTTCTGATAAAGCCTTAGCCAGCACTCTAATGAAAAGGCTATCAAGCAAAACCTATGACAGTTCCAGAAGTGTGCAAGAGCACGTCATGGAAATGAGGGACATGTCTGCTCAACTGAAGTCCCTAGAGGTTGATATTTTTGAGTCATTCTTAGTGCATTTCATATTGAACTCTCTCCAATCTAAATATAGTCCTTTCAAAATTTCTTATAGCACACATGATAAGGGAAATGGTTAGTAAATGAACTTCTGACCATGTGTGTTCCAGAAGAAGAGAGGTTAAAGCATGAAAAGCCTTTAAGTGTTCATATGGCTACTCATGATAAGGGAAATGCCAAGAGAGGCAATCATGCTCACAAACTGAAGAAGGATAACAAGTTGTCAATAAAGAAAAATGACAAGAAGGATGCTTGTTTCTTCTGCAAGAAGAGTAGGCATATGAATAAATATTGTCAGAAATACAAAAAAATGGCTCGAAAAGAAAGGTAATATCATATCTCTAGTTTGTCATAAATCTTTTTTTGTTGAGGCTCCTAGTAATACATGGTGGATTGATTCTAGTTCTACAATCTATATTGTTAATACAATTTAGGGTTTTCTCAACACAAGAAAACCAGCAAGCCATGAACAATGAGTATATTCTGGAAATAAATTGTTTTCTCAAGTTAAAGCGGTTGGGATATTTAGGTTGATTTTAAAATCCGGATATGTTTTGGATCTGGATAATGTATTTTTTATTCTGTATTTTTCAAGAAACTTCATTTCTGTTTCAAAATTGGATATTATTGGTTATGGTTTTTGGTTTATCAATTCAATCTTTAGTATTTTTAAAGGTGAAAACCTTGTTGGTGGTGGAATAAAAATTGATGGTTTATTCAAAATTGATTGAGATCCCAACTTTGAAAATAATTATTTATCATTACATACAAACTTTGGCGTAAAGAGAAGTCTTATGAATGAGAACTCCATTTGGTTATGGCATAGGAGATTGGGACATATCTCCATAGAGAGAATCAAAAGGTTAGTAAATGATGGAGTTTAAAAAAAACTCTTGATTTTACTAATTTTGGTACTTGTGTGGATTGCATAAAGGGAAAGCAAACTAACAAGACCACTAAAGATGCCAAAAGGAGTTCTGAGATTCTTGAGATCATACATACTGATATCTGTGGACCTTTTCCTACTCCCTGCTTAAATGGTCAAAGATATTTTATATCTTTTATTGATGACCATACAAGGTTCATGTTTCTTTATGTTCTAAATGATAAGGCTGAGGCATTAAATGCTTTCAAGATCTATAAGGTAGAAGTAGAGAAATAAAAGGACAGGAAAATCAAGATCATAATATCTGATAGAGGCGGAGAGTACTATGGTAGGTACACAGAAAAGGGACAAATGATAGGTCCATTTGTGAAATCCCTTGAAGAGAAAGGCCTTGTTGCTCAATACACAATGCCTGGCACACCATAACAAAATGGTGTGACAGAAAGAAGGAATCACACATTAATGGACATGGTAAGGAGCATGATTAGTAATTCTAAGTTGTCTTTATCTTTATGGAGTGAATTCTTAAAAATTGTCGTGTATTTATTAAACCGGGTCCCATCCAAAGTTGTTCCTAAGACACCTTTTGAATTGTGGAATGGATGGAAATCAAGTTTAAATCACTTACACATATGGGGTTGTCCTGCTGAAGTGAGGATTTATAATCCAAACATGAAGAAATTAGACCCAAGGACAACCAGCAGTTATTTTATTGGTTATGCAGTAAACTCCAAAGGATTTAGGTTTTACTTTCCTTCTAATAGTACTAGAATTGTTGAGTCTATAAATGCAAAATTTTTAGAGGATTCTAAACCTAGTGGAACTGTTTGTCCTCAAATGATTGAATTTGAGGAAACACAAGAGTTGACTAAAACTCCTTTACCTCAAGGACGTTTGATTGTGCTCAAGGAAATTCAAAATGATTACCTTGAACCACAATCAATTACAGAATAGTCAACTCATGAGTAACAAGTTCAGATTAAACCTACTCAAACTCTGCCAAATACAAAGCAAGTAGAATTAAAAAGATCCTCTAGAATAATTAGACTTGTAATCTCTAGTGATTATGTTTTATATCTCCAAGAGTCCGATTTTGATGTTGGGCCTAAAGATGATCCAAAAATATTTTCACAAGCCATGAGTGGAGAACACTCCACATTATGGATTAATGCCATGAAAGAAGAGATGGAATCCATGGCTAAAAATCAAGTCTGGGATCTCGTTGACTTACCAAAGGGAGTTGTAGCCATAGGCTGCAAATGGGTTTACAAAACCAAAACAGATGCTTCTGGTAATGTTGAACGATATAAAGCTAGACTTGTGGTCAAGGGTTTCATTCAAAAGGAAGGCATTGATTATCATAAAACCTTCTCTCCAGTATCTAAGAAGGATTCATTTAGGATAATCATGGCATTAGTAGCTCATTTTGATCTAGAGCTACATCAAATGGATGTGAAAACAGTCTTTTTAAACGGGGATCTTGAAGAGGAGGTTTACATGAAACAACCTGAAGGTTTTGATGATAACAGTTAGAAAGCTTGCAAACTAAAGAAATCTATTTATGGACTAAAACAAGCCTCCCGTCAATGGTATATCAAATTTCACAAGGTCATTACGTCATATGGTTTTATTGAGAACCTTGTTGATCAATGTATATACCTTAAGGTCAGTGAGAGTAAAATTGTTTTTCTAGTCCTGTATGTAGATGATATTTTGCTTGCAAGTAATGATTTAGGCTTGCTACACGAGACTAAAGGTTTCCTCTCTCAAAACTTTGAAATGAAGGATTTGGGTGAAGCCTCTTATGTCATAGGCATAGAGATTCACAGAAACAAAAAACAAAGAATATTGAAACTGTCTCAAAAAGCCTACATTGAAAAGGTTTTAGAGAGATTCAGACTGAAGAACTGTAACGGTTCTATAGCACCTATCATCAAAGGGGATAGATTCAGTAATGATCAATGTCCTCAAAATGCATTGGAAAATGAACAAATTAAGGATATCTCATATTCATCTGTAGTAGGCAGCCTATTGTATGTACAGGTCTGCACTAGACCTGACATAGCAATGGCAGTTGGAATGTTGGGTTGATATCAAAGCAACCCAGGATTGGAACATTGGAAAGCTGCAAAGAAAGTCATGTGGTATTTGCAAGAAACCAAATATTACAGTTTGACATGCAGACACAATGACCATTTGGAGGTGGTTGGATATTCGGATTCTGACTATGCGGGATGTGTAGATAGCAGAAAGTCTACTTCAGGATATATCTTTCTTCTTGCTAGAGGGGCTATATCCTGGAGAAGCAGCAAGCAGACTATAGTTGCTACATCTACAATGGAGGCAGAATTTACTGTGTGCTATGAAGCTACTACACAGGCACTTTGGTTGAAAAATTTTGTTGGTGGTCTCAAAATTATCGATTCTATAGAGAGACCAATCAAGATCTTCTGCGACAATCGTGCTGCCATATTCTTCTCAAAGAATAATAAAAGTGGAAGCAAAAGTAAACATATCGACATTAAGTACATTCTTATGAAAGATAATATCAAAAGGCACAAAGTGTTTATTGAGCATATAAGTACTGAATTGATGATTGCAGATCCCATGACTAAAGGTTTACCGGTAAAGTTATTTAAAAGTCATGTGGAGCATATGGGATTGATTGATTCATTTTGTATTTAGTTTTGATTTTGTATATATACTTTAAGTTATTGTAATAAAGTTTGTACACATTTATTACTTTATCCATGAGGATAAAAATAAAGTTTGGACCCGAATAACTTATAGGAAGTTTATTCATAAAGTTTTGAATGTCCATATAATACTTATTTAAGGGATATTTTATATGTAATACATGGAAGGGACGACTTATTATATAATAGTCTTATCGCCATGATTCATATGTAGTATTCCTTATGTGAGTGGGAGGATTCCATGATCATGTTAAAAGAACAGAACATAATAAGGAGTTTATGTGTCATAAGGGCCAAGTGAGAGAATGTTGAAAATTTTCATTTGTGTCCCTCATGACACACCCATGTTCTTGATCATGCAAACTCATGATCATGAAGATAGATCATGGGGATCAATTGATTGATCATGGGGATCAATTAATTGATCATGGCTAATTATCTCCTTGATGGAAGGAGAAAATTGGAAAATAAATTAATGAGTGGGGTCCCTGATCTACCTATAAATAATAGCTTGTGTACTCCATCTACGGCTACTGGTAGACATAGATCAGAAGGTTCCTCTTGTAAAACTTTTAATATTTTTAAGTTGTATTGTTGTTGCTGCTTTGGAAAAGCTTTGTTGTTTCTGCAATTGGGAATTTATTTTTCGGTACTTGAACAGCAGTGACTAGAGATATTTATAATCTAAATTCCATTGCGCTATGTATTTAACATTCAATTATATAAAGTATGTCTACAAGTGATGCCTAGCAATTCACGAGCTAAGAATATTACCCAATCAAAGCAACAAACATTTACCAGCCATCAAGCACATCTTTATAGAAAGAATGGACTGCTAAAGTTTACCTTTTTATGGTCTCCAGATGCCCGTAATTCAATGTCATGCTCAAGAAGAACCCCATATTTTGCATAGTAATGCTGTTTAAATACTTGTATCTGGGATGACGTGCGAGAACAAATTACTTCGGTTGCAGTTTCCAGATTTAATAAATCTTTCCTAAGTGCCTGCCTGACAATCATTGCATCACGACCAGACGGATCATGCATCCACAACAGAAGTGCTGTCTGAATTGCAAAAGGAACAAAAAATACATGAGATGTCTGTTTTTCTCATAAAAAAAAGTTGAAATATGATACATGGTACCTCGAAATTGCCAGAAAGCTCCGACGACAAGCGCGTAGGAAGGTCCTCGGCGTACAAAGCTCTGTACTCGCATTGGATGAGAGCACGCTGGGCTGCATCTCGATGAGCCAGGATATTGATCACTGCAGATTTGTCACTTCTAAATCCTGGAAGGATAAACAAAACAACTTAAAAAATATCATTTATTTACGATTCTTCATATTTCTAATGACCAAGAAACATAACTAAGTAAATAAATAAATACCCTTAAAAGCACGGTGGAGATGCCTTGCATCATTTATAGGGGATGAAAGCAGTAGCGGAACAGTTAAAGTTGACATCTTTTAAGCAAAAAACAGAAAATCGAACGGAGAACTGCAGTTTAATTAATTTCAAGCCGCCGGAGTTGCTACTATGGACTACCCTGTTGTCCTTTTATCTCACGCAGAGGACGGATTGTTCTATGATTTAATTTTTATTTTAGAAATGCCCGCGTCAGATATTTTTGGCCCAGTGGCGTGTGCACCGTGTTGACGCCGCTCATCGGGCGGCTGAACGGCTCAAACAATTTTTTTATTTTTCAAACTTGCAGTGTAAGAAAATTATAATTAGTTTAGTTGTACAGATTTTATCTGCGTAACTTGAGACATATATGCTAAATAATTTTTCTAACCTATTTTTTTTATTTGTTTTCTTGTTTTTATATTTAGTTCCATAATTTCATCATATTCTAGTACACGAATATTTAAATAAAATTAATGTTTATTTTTTAATGCAAGAGTTAATTTTTGCCTGAAATATTGCTAGGTTTTTTACTGATCTAAGTAAAAATAAGTTTAATTGATGAAATAATCATAATCTTAATATTTACTTTTTAATGAAACTGTTATTTTTTGCCTAAAAAATTGATTAGTTTTTTACTAATTTAAGTAAAAATAAGTTTAATTGATGGAATAATCATAATAATAAACTAAAATTAGGGACCAAAGAAGAGCTTGAGTAGAATAGAAATAAACTGACACAATAATCAGAGTAGTGGAGATACAATAGAAAAGAAAAGGAAATTAATTTTGAAGTTGTTGGTGAGCCACACTTTAATACACGCACCTGAACCACAAGAAAAAATTGATTGTGAGACGTGCATGTGATACCTGCACCTCTCAAACCAATTAACAAGTAAGCTAAAACAGCTCGGGTTTTCGTCCACTGTGCACTGTGACTCATGTGCACTGTGGACTGGACATTTTCAATTCGTGCGTCGCGGTTGTTCATCCACCTTTTTTTTTTTTTTTTTTCGCTTATGAACAGTGTAATGGCCATTTTGGCCCTGATAATATGACAAAATAGTGGCCGGCTGAGGGGTAAATAACGGCTGGGGTAAGGGGTGCGGGCGTCATTGCACGCGTACGGACCGGTCCGGTCCGGTCCGGCCCGCCGCACCCCGTTATATTTTTTTAATATTTTTGAAATGGATAAAGACGGTTCTAGCCCCCGATAAGACAAAATCGATTATTTAAGGGCAGGGACATAACGGTAACTAACCATTATTATTTATATATTTTCCGAAATCTGTCAGGAGCGTGCGTTTCACGCGAACGGCGATTTCCACCCTGACGCCCCTTTCAAGTGGCGCGTGCCGTATGATACGGTGGCCGGAAATGAGCTACCGGCGCCTAATACGGTGCGCCTCCTGTTGTTCGTCCTCCCGGTGCGGCGCGTTTTGACACAAGATGTCCGTGTACGCGGCGGAGGCCGGTTGAAGACGGCGGCAACATTTCTCTCTCTCCCCTGCACGTAACAGTGCAGGCGAGGACCCAGTGTTTTCAACTTTTGCAATTCGGTCCCTCAACTTTCAATTTCCTTTCCTGCACCTTTCACTTCTATTACATTAGTTTTAATTTGCTGCAATTGGGTCCCTCCGGTTGAAATTAATTAAATGTGCACCTTTCACTTCGGTCCTGCAACTTTTGTTCTTCCGGATTAGGTCCAAATTCGTCATTAAATTCGGTACACAGGTTTGAATTTTTGCAATATTGTCCTTGGATTGAAATTGATAATAAATGTGATTTTCATTTCAGCCCTTCAACTTTTGATTTATAATTTAAATCCCTATTGAAATTTGTAATGCTTATCAAATAATTGTTACATTTTTCCTAATAATAATAATAATAATAATAATAATAATAATAATAATAATAATAATATAATAATAATAATAATAATAATGATAATCATAATAATAATAATAATAATAATAATAATAATAATAATAATAATAATAATAATAGTTGTTATTTTTTCTTAATTACTCTGTTGTTAATGTTTTTGAGTGTTTTTTCTTCGGTTAAAATTTTATAATTTTAATTGTTCTTGCAATAATAGCAATAGTCATTTTATATCTAATATTATTGGGGATAAAAGACAACTCAAGAACAAAAAATAGACAAATTTACGTAGGTTACCTACAATTAGAAAACCGATACAGGTCACATTTGTCTCGATTACACTATTCCTTTTAAACGGCAGACAAGTCATTATTATATGTTTTAATATTTATTGCATGTTATCGCCTAAAAATATATAAAGAGAAAAAAAAAATTGACCTCGGATTTTTTGCAAGAAAAAAATTAATATCAACATTCTTAAATACATTTAATATAATAATATAATAAAGAAATCTTATAAAGTAAAAAAAAATATTGGCTTTGAATTTTAATTTTATGCTCTTTTTTTGAAGTTTATTTCTTAAAAATAAATTTTCATATTTAAGATCTAATAGTACCCGGGAAAAAATACAACTCAAAAAAATAAAAGGTAAACAAATTTGCCTAGATTATCTACAATTAAAAAATATACAAGGCACTTTCCGTTTCGACAACACTGTTCCTTTTAGATAGCAAATAAGTGATTAAAGCACGTAAAAAAAATTATATTTCGTTTCTTAAAACTAATTACAACATTTTTATTTATGATGTATCAGATCTAATATTACTGGGGAAAAAAAGCAACTCAAATTTTTTTTTTACAAATTTACCTAGGTTATCTACAATTAAAAAATATAAAAATCACTTCCCATTTCGATCACACTATATAGTATGTGAGACTAAGTATATGTGTTTAATATTTATTTAATATTATCGCCTAAAAATATATAGAGAGAGAAAAAAAAATGACATACAATTTCTTGCAAAAAACAATTAATATCGGTATTCTTAAATATATTTAATATAATAATATGATGAATAAATCTGATAAAAAAATTTGGCTTTGAATTTAAATTTATATTTTAGACCCTTTTTTTTTCCCTTTAAGAAACGGTAATGTTTTTTTCACATGTATTTTTGATTTTTTAGTTTCAAAGTTAATTGTTCTTTTTTAACCGGGTTTTCTTTTTTTCTTTTAAACCATAGTATCCGTGACAACAAATTTCTTATAAATCATTCGACCTTCTTAACAAATTTTCTAACAAATTTTATCTAAAGTTTTTTAGCAATAGCAATATTCAATCGTATTTTTGTTGAAAAAAACCATTTTTAACAGATTTTATCAATTATAATTATATTAATTAAATAGTAAAATAACAAAATACAACATTTATAGAATTAATCAATTTTCTACATAGATAAAAAACCCCGGCGAAGCGGGCAACTCTACTAGTTAGTAAAAGAGCTAAAAGAGCTCTGATTTTTACTGTTCACCAAGACTAAAATCACTGTGGACTCGCAATTTATTTCAATACTTCGCGCGTGTATGTGTGTCTTTTTTCTTGATACCTGTCGCCCCCTCCACTGTAATATAAACGCAGAAATCTCAACTTTTCTGCTAAACCTAGCCGTCCCCCCACCCCCTCCCTCAACACTCTGCATTCTAAAATAACCTAGTCGTCGCCCCCCTTTTCACTCTGCATCCTAATCTTTGTCTTAATTTATTTTTTTAATGCTAAAATAACCTAGCCGTCGCCCCCCTTTTCACTCTGCATCCTAATCTTTGTCTTAATTTCAAGAGCCAAGGTTGTGACAATCTCTTTTTATGATTCTGACTGTGTGTGTTTATTTTCACTTGCTTCTTCTCTTTGAGCTCAAAAGAAATTTGTTCAGTTACTACACGCCCTCATTACTGTAACACTCTGCTGTGTTTTACAGATGATACTTCCTGACATTATTGTGTCTTTCCAATACTTTCAGGATCCTATGTTCTGGAAACACAGGCCATTATCCGAAATGATGATCCGTGCAGCTGCAGATGATGTTCGTTTTCTTCAGACCACGGGCATGAAGGAGGTAATCGATGGCATTCGCCCCCCTTTTCACTCTGCATCCTAATCTTTGTCTTAATTTCTTTTTTTAATGAAATGTTGGTCTGAAGAGAAGAAAGCTCCCCTAGCCACGAGCAAAGCAGACCACGGGCATGAAGGAGGTAATCGATGGCATTCAGATCAGGCATGAAGGAAGTAGGGTAAGGCATGATTCGGAAAAGAGTATTTAAGTAAGCATTAAGCTTTTTCATAAGGTTTTTTCTTCCTCTACCTTCTCTTGCTATTGGATTGGAGAGAGAGAGAAGGCCAAGTAAAGAAGTGATTAAGAGCACTTTCGAAGTAAGTATTCGGCTTTGGTTTGGGAAAGATCAGGACACATCCCGCGCCTGACAAATCATATTATTCTTAACTAATGCACTCAAAAATATATTCATAACAGTAAGACAAGGAACTATATCTTTATCTTCTGGGTTTTTGATGCTGAATTTGATGCGTTTGTGGATTTATGAAATTGGGTTGTAGAGATTTTATTCTTTTCTGGGTTTGGTGTGATTTTGAAGTTCAATTTCAATGGCAGGTGTGATCATGAACAAATGAAGAATGCAGAGGGTTGTATTGTGGAGATTATTGGAGAAAAAAACCTGGACCACTTCTTTGTTGGTACTCAGGATACTGACATTTGGAAAAAGTTTCAGTGCATTAAGAAGGTGACTCTTCTTCTTCTTCTCGCTATTGTGGCGCATATATACAATTCCAATTTAGGATCACATTGTTCTATTCCTTGCATTAATATATCTCAAGGTTGTTTCAAGGGACGTACTTGGTAAATTCTTAACATTGATGATTCTTGGTTCTACTAATTCCAGGAATGAAAGTTTATGTCACTGATGAGAAAGAGCTGATCATGGAACCAGTATTGAAGTGGGCTGGGAATCCAGATATAACTATTGCGGTTAAAGCATTTGGTCTGAAAGCCACAGTTCAGGTATTCTGATTTGTGAGAAATCTTTGCACACACCCCCGCCCTGGTTCTATGTGCAAGTGAAATCATTGGGTTTTTGATGCTGAATATTATGGGTTTGTGGATTTATGAAATTGGGTTGTAGAGATTTTATTCTTTTCTGGGTTTGGTCTGATTTTGAAGTTCAATTTCAATGGCAGGTGTGATCATGAACAAATGAAGAATGCAGAGGGTTGCATTGTGGAGATTATTGGAGAAAAAAACCTGGACCACTTCTTTGTTGGTACTCAGGATACTGACATGCGGAAAAAGTTTCAGGAGGTTAGTTTATTTTTATTTTAGTTATTTTAAATAATTTTACATGATTTTTGGTGGTTAATGGATTGTTTATCCCTTAATTGTTTATCAAGCCTTTTCAATTCTCTCTCATCTCGAAAGTATTTGACCACAGGAATTGAATCCAAAGGCCCCCGCTTTCCTTCACGTGGGTTCACTCTCTTTCTCTTAAATATCTCTGTCTTCGTCCAAAGTTTGTGTTTTTTTTCCATTTTTTTATATTTTCAAGTAACTATATTTTGATTCTTTTTTGGATTTTTTGAAGGCTTAATGGAAGATGATGTTTCAAACCTGTTTCGAAGAGTGTTAATGCGAACTCGAAAGATTTCTCCAAAATGGTGATTGTGCTTGCCAGCAATGATAACAAAACTCAGGTTTCTTATTTTTTATTAAAGGATTTTTTATTTTTGCAATTATTTGAACTATTAAATAAGAGAGTTGTGAACTGGGGTTTTGTTTTTAAATGAAAAGATTGATTTTTTTTTATTGATGTTTGGCTGATTTGAGAAAGTTATTAGTTACTGGGGCTTTGTTTTAATAGGGAAGATTTAAGCTTTTTGTTGTTTTACTTATGTTTCGTTGATTTAAAAAAGAATTTTTTTTAAGGCAGCGATTGCTAGGTTTGAAGCATTGAAGAATGATTATACAGGGATGGAAACAGTAGAAGCAGTTGAAGATGATGAAGCTTCTCTTGAAGATGACGGTATCAGAGTCTCTCATTCATTTCTCTCTTTTGTGTGTTTTTTCCTGTCTTGAAAAAACCTTTGTTGCATTATCCATTGGTATGCTTTGCTTTGTATAGTTTCAGGTTAAAGAGAATGTCCTTTGATGCATTGAAGGCGTGCAGTGTTTTCCGTGTGTGGTATGTTTGTGTTTTCCCCTGTCATTTTTTCTTTTGCAAGAATTATATATAGCTAGCTGGTTTTGTTTATTAGTATTCACAAAGAAGTTTGTTGTGTGCATCTTTTTCCTGTTATTTTTTTCATGGTGTCAGTTATCTATTCTAATGCATCTTTTGTTTCTTCAGACAAGTTTCTGACACTTTACTATTTCGATTGAAACATATCCCTTTTTGTGAATTTGTTTTTCAATAATGTTATGCAAAGCTATGTCCCATATTTATGTTTAATTAGCTTTATTTTAAAATATTGAAACATGTCTTTTTTTGCAAATTTGTTCTCCAATGATTTATGCTTAGCGTGCATTTATTTAAAAAGTTTTGAACTTGACATTTTTATCATCAATCCATAACCAGCATTTGAATCTTTGAATGAGGAGAATTAGAATCCTTCTTAAAGTTCCTTCCAAGTTATTGTCACAAGTAGTGGTAGTTTGATGGGATTGCATAGCAAAGTGCAAGTTGATCATATTGTTTACTTCTTTTAGCCATTTTGTTTTAAAATATTCTTTGATCTCCATTGCAGTCTATATACAAAATAAGCAGAAAGACACAAAGCGTAAGACTTTGCAAGTAAAAGCACTTGAGAACGCTAGGAAAGCCCCAAGAAATTTCCTTGAGCTCTTACATGAGGTATGAATGGAAACGCTAAACATGTATTAATTGTATGAATAGTAGGTCTAAATTGAAACATGCAAACCTTAAAGCTTTGTTTCCGCATATTCCATCATATATGAGGGCAGCGGTGGGACCTCCAAGCTCTACTTGCCGTGGGCATTTCTGTATTGTTTGTGAGTTCATTTCCAATTATACATGTGCGAAGTGTTGAATGTGTTTTTTTTCAATCTAATGCCAGAAGATACATGATGATACCCCTTGCCTGGAATTTTTTGCCTCATTGTTAAGACCTCAGTGGGGCTTCTTTTGTAGACATAAGACTTCACCTCCATGATCTCACTTTGTAGGCATAATCTTTTTTGTCGTTTCAAGTGAAGGATTATTTTGATGTTTTTCATTGGGAAATCAGGGTTGCCCCTGAAAGCCAAACCCAAACGAGCGTAGGACAGACAAATTGACATTTGTCAATTGCATATTGCATCATTTCTGATATTTTTGCCTTCATGTGACTAGAGTTGACTCTTTTGGTTCTAGATCATCAGCTACAGACAATAAAAATAAATGGAGTTGATTTTTCAACTTCTAAGAATTCGATAGATTTTCTTGAAACAAACACTACGCAGAAACGTACCAAATCCATTTCTTAATGGAACATAGTCCTATTTGGGACATAACTATTACCAAAATTTAAATGAGGTCTCAGATTTAAACAGTAATGAAATGATTTTTATTGTTCATATATACTCAGAGCCACTGTGATTTTTAGCCTTTTATTTGGGAATATTAGTAAAATAATCACAATATATATATGTAAGATAAAACAGCACAGTAATCGCTGAGAGCATTATAGTTAATGCATATATTTTTTAAATGGTTAAATATACAATACCTCTATATAAAATAAAGTTGCATAGTAAATGCCGTGGTCAATAAGGTCATTGCACTTTTTTTTAAATAGCCAAATACGCATATGCCTTCATATAAGATAAAATCCAAGAGTTATTGTTTCATGTGTAGTGGTAATTTATCATTGTTTGATTATATATTTTGGCGAGATACTATTTGCACGTTGTCGTACGTGACATCCGTTTCACGTCACGCAGATTTTGGACAGCGCGTGTGGTGTTGTCTAGCATATAAAAAACACATAGGAGTCTAGAACTATTCTCCTTCATGTTCTTTTTCTTCTGGTACAACGCGTGTGGTTCCAAGGTGGCTGGAGACGTATCGGTGGTCACTTGAAATTTCCCCCCCCCCTTTTCTTTCCCTTGCATGTGAAATTACATGTAAGACCATGTTTATTGGGTTTTCATTGTAATTCATGATCTTTTGATTATTTTGTATGATTTCAATTTTGTTATTAAATGGAAATTGACTATATATTGTAGTTTCATATCAATCTTCAGTCTTTTAATTTTTCGATTGGTTTTGAATCCTGAATATTTTTGATATCTAAGTTTTGATTTGTTTCAATTTTATCCTTCAATTCAAAGTGATTATATATTTTAGTTTCATTCCAGTTCTCAGCCTTTTTATTTCCAATTGTGTTAAATTCTCTAAATTTTTTTTATAATAAAAATTAGATTTGTTTCAATTTTGTCCTTCAAATTAAATTCTTTAAGGTAATACAATTTTACTAATTAAATATTAAAGCAACCAATTACAACACGTACAAAATCAATCAGTTTTCTATATAAAAAAACTCAGTGCAACAGTATGTATACAATTATTCAGATCAATGTGAATTAATTGCAAATATAACTCATGTCATTGCAAATATAACTCCTGATATTAAAGTGTAAAATGATGATTAGTCAGTATTTAAAAATTTCAACACCTAATAATATTTAAAAAAAACAATTAAAAGATAAAATAAATAACAAAATAAAAATAAATATTATTATATTTTAAAAAATTATTTGACTTGAAGAATAAATAAAAAGAAAAAAGAGAATAATAAGCCGAACAATTACGACACACCCAACCGCTAAGGAATGCCCAAATGACTATAAAAAAAAGAGTAAGTAATCTCTAATGGATTTCATCGATTGTATTTTTTTCATCAATTAATTATATAATTATAAAAACAATTAAGACACCAAACAATCAATCAATTGCAGTTTTGCAATCTATGAATTAAATAAATCGACACACAATAGCACTCAACCAGAAATAATCCATCTTTGATAGATTTTAGCGGTTGTAATTTTACTATCTGCCGGTTAAATCGTTCGTTGTCGTTAAAATAAACTCAACCATCAACAAGTTTGATACAACAATTTTTCTAATTAAATATTAAAATAATCAATTATAACATGCATAAAATCAATTATTTTTTCACATAAATAAAAGCCCAGCGCAACGCGCGGGCAATTCACTCGTAGAGTATAAAGTATTTAGTTTGAAAATTATTTTTTTAATTATTTTAATATAAAAAGAAATCAAGGTAAAATATACTTGGTCAAAGTTTGCATATCTCACTCTTTCCTATCGTTTAGTAGGGGTCGCATATATATATATATATATATATATATATATATATATATATATATATATATATATATATATATATATATATATACTAGATAATTGCCCCCGCGTGTTGCCGCGTGTATTTTTATGTATATAATTTAACATAATTAAATCAACAACGATAAATTTATATGATATAAGTAAATAAAAGTTATAAATTAGGAGATAAAATATATAAAATTTTAAGTAGAGTTTGTTACGCAAGCATAGATTACATCCTTTAGAATATAGGTATTGCGTCATAAAAGATCACAAAACAACGCTAACTAACATTAAAAAAAAGAGTGCAATATTTTTTATACTGAAAAAAACAAT
>CM054991.1:13654080-13702518 GCA_029030765.1 Salix suchowensis
ATGCTTATGTAATGTAGTTTTATTCCTATGATTTTATGTTGTAAGGTATTGAATTAATACAGTACATTATTTTAGGAATATATCTTGTAATTTTTATTATTTAAATATAAATTAATTGACGCATGTACATAAGAATAATCAATCAAACCATAAATGTTAATGAATTTTATGGTACTATCCATTTTTCAATGTCTAGAAAAGTTTTGTCTAGGAAAGTCTTGGTATTTAAGTGTGTCCATTAAGACCTACCTCACTTTCCTAGGAACTTACCTGGTTGTAATTTGGAAAAATATTGTTTAATTCATATCGGTTTGTTTGATTCCTAAAGTACCTTATTTAGGCATCAATATAAATATTAGATGTTAATGAAGTAGTAATTATCATAATAATTTTAGAAATGCCACACTGTCTGATTTTATAAATGATAGTTACATCAAGAATACTATATGTGAACTTCATAAGGAAAATTAACATCGAGTTGTAATTAATTCATAAATTTAATTGTTAATCCCCACATAGACATTTTTATTTTTATGACTTAATTAGAATAAGATATTAAATTTAATATTTAAGAAATAAAATTTATCTTCGGCCCACAGGTACGGAAAATTTTATTTATTAAAATTTAAATTTATTAGACTTATTAATAAGTAGTAAATTTCATGCATGATGCAACCTTTGCCCACAGGTAGGTTGAAATTTATTATTAAATTGACATTGGTTAATTTAAATAAATTTATTTCATAGCAATAAAGTAATTTTTAGTTTCCTTGATAATTGTAGTTATTCCTTCCACTTTGATTAAAATAGTTTTGATGCCAAATGGTAATAATTTTTCTGAATGGAAAGAAAATTTGCTTTTTACATTGGGGTGCATGGAACTTGACTTGTCGCTCTGTCAGGACGAAACACCCGCCCTAACGGACTCCAATACGACACTAGAGATTGCTAAACATGAACGATGGGAGTGATCTAATCGCTTAAGTCTCATGTTTATGAAATCTCACGTCATTAAAGGCATTCGGGGTTCAATCCCAGAATGCATCAAGGCTAAGGATTTTATCAAAACTGTTAAGGAACAATTTGTTAGTTCTGATAAAGCCTTAGCCAGCACTCTAATGAAAAGGCTATCAAGCAAAACCTATGACAGTTCCAGAAGTGTGCAAGAGCACGTCATGGAAATGAGAGACATGTCTGCTCAACTAAAGTCCCTAGAGGTTGATATTTTTGAGTCATTCTTGGTGCATTTCATATTGAACTCTCTCCAATCTAAATATAGTCCTTTCAAAATTTCTTACAACACACATGATAAGGGAAATGGTTAGTAAATGAACTTCTGACCATGTGTGTTCCAGAAAAAGAGAGGTTAAAGCATGAAAAGCCTTTAAGTGTTCATATGGCTACTCATGATAAGGGAAATGCCAAGAGAGGCAATCATGCTCACAAACTGAAGAAGGATAACAAGTTGTCAATAAAGAAAAATGACAAGAAGGATGCTTGTTTCTTCTGCAAGAAGAGTAGGCATATGAATAAATATTGCCAGAAATACAAAAAAATGGCTCGAAAAGAAAGGTAATATCATATCTCTAGTTTGTCATAAATCTTTTTTTGTTGAGGCTCCTAGTAATAGATGGTGGATTGATTCTAGTTCTACAATCTATATTGTTAATACAATTCAGGGTTTTCTCAACACAAGGAAACCAGCAAGCCATGAACAATGAGTATATTCTGGAAATAAATTGTTTTCTCAAGTTAAAGCGGTTGGGATATTTAGGTTGATTTTAAAATCCGGATATGTTTTGGATCCGGATAATGTATTTTTTATTCTGTATTTTTCAAGAAACTTCATTTCTGTTTCAAAATTGGATATTATTGGTTATGGTTTTTGGTTTATCAATTCAATCTTTAGTATTTTTAAAGGTGAAAACCTTGTTGGTGGTGGAATAAAAATTGATGGTTTATTCAAAATTGATTTAGATCCCAACTTTGAAAACAATTATTTATCATTACATACAAACTTTGGCGTAAAGAGAAGTCTTATGAATGAGAACTCCATTTGGTTATGGCATAGGAGATTGGGACATATCTCCATAGAGAGAATCAAAAGGTTAGTAAATGATGGAGTTTAAAAAAAACTCTTGATTTTACTAATTTTGGTACTTGTGTGGATTGCATAAAGGGAAAGCAAACTAACAAGACCACTAAAGATGCCAAAAGGAGTTCTGAGATTCTTGAGATCATACATACTGATATATGTGGACCTTTTCCTACTCCCTGCTTAAATGGTCAAAGATATTTTATATCTTTTATTGATGACCATACAAGGTTCATGTTTCTTTATGTTCTAAATGATAAGGCTGAGGCATTAAATGCTTTCAAGATCTATAAGGTAGAAGTAGAGAAATAAAAGGACAGGAAAATCAAGATCATAATATCTGATAGAGGCGGAGAGTACTATGGTAGGTACGCAGAAAAGGGATAAATGATAGGTCCATTTGTGAAATCCCTTGAAGAGAAAGGCATTGTTGCTCAATACACAATGCCTAGCACGCCACAACAAAATGGTGTGACAGAAAGAAGGAATCACACATTAATGGACATGGTAAGGAGCATGATTAGTAATTCTAAGTTGTCTTTATCTTTATGGAGTGAAGTCTTAAAAATTGTCGTGTATTTATTAAACCGGGTCCCATCCAAGGTTGTTCCTAAGACACCTTTTGAATTGTGGAATGGATGGAAATCAAGTTTAAATCACCTACACATATGGGGTTGTCCTGCTGAAGTGAGGATTTATAATCCAAACATGAAGAAATTAGACCCAAGGACAACCAGCGGTTATTTTATTGGTTATGCAGTAAACTCCAAAGGATTTAGGTTTTACTTTCCTTCTAATAGTACTAGAATTGTTGAGTCTATAAATGCAAAATTTTTAGAGGATTCTAAACCTAGTGGAATTGTTTGTCCTCAAATGATTGAATTTGAGGAAACACAAGAGTTGACTAAAACTCCTTTACCTCAAGGACGTTTGATTGTGCTCAAGGAAATTCAAAATGATTACCTTGAACCACAATCAATTATAGAATAGTCAACTCATGAGGAACAACTCATGAGGAACAAGTTCAGATTAAACCTACTCAAACTCTGCCAAATACAAAGCATGTAGAATTAAGAAGATCCTCTAGAATAATTAGACTTGTAATCCTCTAGAATAATTATGTTTTATATCTCCAAGAGTCCGATTTTGATGTTGGGCCTAAAGATGATCCAAAAATATTTTCACAAGCCATGAGTGGAGAACACTCCACATTATGGATTAATGCCATGAAAGAAGAGATGGAATTCATGGCTAAAAATCAAGTCTGGGATCTCGTTGACTTACCAAAGGGAGTTGTAGCCATAGGCTGCAAATGGGTTTAAAAACCAAAACAGTTGCTTCTGGTAATGTTGAACAATATAAAGCTAGACTTGTGGTCAAGGGTTTCATTCAAAAGGAAGGCATTGATTATCATAAAACCTTCTCTCCAGTATCTAAGAAGGATTCATTTAGGATAATCATGGCATTAGTAGCTCATTTTGATCTAGAGCTACATCAAATGGATGTGAAAACAGTCTTTTTTAAACGGGGGATCTTGAAGAGGAGGTTTACATGAAACAACCTCGAAGGTTTTGATGATAACAGTTAGAAAGCTTGCAAACTAAAGAAATCTATTTATGGACTAAAACAAGCCTCCCGTCAATGGTATATCAAATTTCACAAGGTCATTACGTCATATGGTTTTATTGAGAACCTTGTTGATCAATGTATATACCTTAAGGTCAGTGGGAGTAAAATTGTTTTTCTAGTCCTGTATGTAGATGATATTTTGCTTGCAAGTAATGATTTAGGCTTGCTACACGAGACTAAAGGTTTCCTCTCTCAAAACTTTGAAATGAAGGATTTGGGTGAAGCCTCATATGTCATAGGCATAGAGATTCACAGAAACAGAAAACAAAGAATATTGAAATTGTCTCAAAAGGCCTACATTGAAAAGGTTTTAGAGAGATTCAGATTGAAGAACTGTAACGGTTCTATAACACCTATCATCAAAGGGGATAGATTCAGTAATGATCAATGTCCTCAAAATGCATTGGAAAATGAACAAATTAAGGATATCTCATATTCATCTATAGTAGGCAGCCTATTGTATGTACAAGTCTGCACTAGACCTGACATAACAATGGCAGTTGGAATGTTGGGTTGATATCAAAGCAACCCAGGATTGGAACATTGGAAAGCTGCAAAGAAAGTCATGTGGTATTTGCAAGGAACCAAATATTACAATTTGACATACAAACACAATGACCATTTGGAGGTGGTTGGATATTCGGATTCTGACTTTGCGGGATGTGTAGATAGCAGAAAGTCTACTTCAGGATATATCTTTCTTCTTGCTAGAGGGGCTATATCTTGGAGAAGCAGCAAGCAGACTATAGTTGCTACATCTACAATGAAGGCAGAATTTACTGTGTGCTATGAAGCTACTACACAGGCACTTTGGTTGAAAAAATTTGTTGGTGGTCTCAAAATTATCGATTCTATAGAGAGACCAATCAAGATCTTCTGCGACAATCGTGCTGCCATATTCTTCTCAAAGAATAATAAAAGTGGAAGCAAAAGTAAACATATCGACATTAAGTACATTCTTATGAAAGATAATATCAAAAGGCACAAAGTGTTTATTGAGCATATAAGTACTGAATTGATGATTGCAGATCCCATGACTAAAGGTTTACCGGTAAAGTTATTTAAAAGTCATGTGGAGCATATGGGATTGATTGATTCATTTTGTATTTAGTTTTGATTTTGTATATATACTTTAAGTTATTGTAATAAAGTTTGTGCACATTTATTACTTTATCCATGAGGATAAAAATAAAGTTTGGACCCGAATAACTTATAGGAAGTTTATTCATAAAGTTTTGAACGTCCATATAATACTTATTTAAGGGATATTTTATATGTAATACATGGAAGGGACGACTTATTATATAATAGTCTTATCGCCATGATTCATATGTAGTATTCCTTATGTGAGTGGGAGGATTCCATGATCATGTTAAAAGAACAGAACATAATAAGGAGTTTATGTGTCATAAGGGCCAAGTGAGAGAATGTTGAAAATTTTCATTTGTGTCCCTCATGACACACCCATGTTCTTGATCATGCAAACTCATGATCATGAAGATAGATCATGGGGATCAATTGATTGATCATGGGGATCAATTGATTGATCATGACTAATTATCTCCTTGATGGAAGGAGAAAATTGGAAAATAAATTAATGAGTGGGGTCCCTAATCTACCTATAAATAATAGCTTGTGTACTCCATCTACGGCTACTGGTAGACATAGATCAGAAGGTTTCTCTTGTAAAACTTTTAATATTTTTAAGTTGTATTGTTGTTGCTGCTTTGGAAAAGCTTTGTTGTTTCTGCAATTGGAAATTTATTTTTCGGTACTTGAACAACAATGACTGGAGATATTTATAATCTAAATTCCGTTGCGCTATGTATTTAACATTCAATTATATAAAGTATGTCTACAAGTGATGCCTAGCAATTCACGAGCTAAGAATATTACCCAATCAAAGCAACAAACATTTACCAGCCATCAAGCACATCTTTATAGAAAGAATGGACTGCTAAAGTTTACCTTTTTATGGTCTCCAGATGCCCGTAATTCAATGTCATGCTCAAGAAGAACCCCATATTTTGCATAGTAATGCTGTTTAAATACTTGTATCTGGGATGACGTGCGAGAACAAATTACTTCAGTTGCAGTTTCCAGATTTAATAAATCTTTCCTAAGTGCCTGCCTCACAATCATTGCATCACGACCAGGCGGATCATGCATCCACAACAGAAGTGCTGTCTGAATTGCAAAAGGAACAAAAAATACATGAGATGTCTGTTTTTCTCATAAAAAAAAGTTGAAATATGATACATGGTACCTCCAAATTGCCAGAAAGCTCCGACGACAAGCGCGTAGGAAGGTCCTCGGCGTACAAAGCTCTGTACTCGTGTTGGATGAGAGCACGCTGCGCTGCATCTCGATGAGCCAGGATATTGATCACTGCAGATTTGTCACTTCCAAATCCTGGAAGGATAAACAAAACAACTTAAAAAATATCATTTATTTACGATTCTTCATATTTCTAATGACCAAGAAACATAACTAAGTAAATAAATAAATACCCTTAAAAGCACGGTGGAGATGCCTTGCATCATTTATAGGGGATGAAAGCAGTAGCGGAACAGTTAAAGTTGACATCTTTTAAACAAAAAACAGAAAATCGAACGGAGAACTGCAGTTTAATTAATTTCAAGCCGCCGGAGTTGCTACTATGGACTACCCTGTTGTCCTTTTATCTCACGCAGAGGACGGATTGTTCTATGATTTAATTTTTATTTTAGAAATGCCCGCGTCAGATATTTTTGGCCCAGTGGCGTGTGCACCGTGTTGACGCCGCTCATCGGGCGGCTGAACGGCTCAAACAATTTTTTTATTTTTCAAACTTGCAGTGTAAGAAAATTATAATTAGTTTAGTTGTACAGATTTTATCTGCGTAACTTGAGACATATATGCTAAATAATTTTTCTAACCTATTTTTTTTTATTTGTTTTCTTGTTTTTATATTTAGTTCCATAATTTCATCATATTCTAGTACACGAATATTTAAATAAAATTAATGTTTATTTTTTAATGCAAGAGTTAATTTTTGCCTGAAATATTGCTAGGTTTTTTACTGATCTAAGTAAAAATAAGTTTAATTGATGAAATAATCATAATCTTAATATTTACTTTTTAATGAAACTGTTATTTTTTGCCTAAAAAATTGATTAGTTTTTTACTAATTTAAGTAAAAATAAGTTTAATTGATGGAATAATCATAATAATTAGGGACCAAAGAAGAGCTTGAGTAGAATAGAAATAAACTGACACAATAATCAGAGTAGTGGAGATACAATAGAAAAGAAAAGGAAATAAATCTATAGATATCAAAGGAAATTAATTTTGAAGTTGTTGGTGAGCCACACTTTAATACACGCACCTGAACCACAAGAAAAAATTGATTGTGAGACGTGCATGTGATACCTGCACCTCTCAAACCAATAGAGTATAAAGTATTTAGTTTGAAAATTATTTTTTTAATTATTTTAATTACAACAATCATTATTGTGCAGATAGTAAAATTATAAAAATAATTTAATACAAAGAAAAATAAAAATAAAAAATAGGAAAAGGAAGCAATATTAATTTAAAATATTATAACAATAGCAACATCGGAGTCTTAACATCTAAAATTATTATTACCGTTAGTACCAAAACAATAAAAATTATCAAATTATACCGAGAAAAAAATAAAAAAGCATGAACAAAATAGCAAGCAAGAAAAACAATTAAAATATTATTATTATTAGTAGTAGTAGTAGTAATAGTAGTAGTAGTATTAGTATTATTATCATTATTATCATGAAATAAATGATTGAAAGATTAAAAAACAATGAAAAACCTACAAAAAAAATAAACAAAATACAATAAAAACTGAAAATTATCATTGTTATCACTGTCAACACAATAAAACACTATCAAATTGTTCTGAGGGAAAAAAAAACCCATCAAAAACATTAACAAAAGAGTAAGCAAGAAAAACAATTAAATTATTATTATTATTATTATTATTATTATTATTATTATTATTATTATTATTATTATTATTATTATTATTATTATTATTATTATGTTAATAATGAAAAAAACTAAAATAAATGAAAGACAGAAAAAACCATAAGAACTTTAAAAAAATTTAAATCATAAAAAGAAATCAAGGGATTAAAAAAATATATTAAAAGTATAAGGATCGAAAGGAAAAATAAATTTTTAGGGATTAAAATCCAAAATTAAAAGTATAAGGACCGAAATGAAAATCAAATTTATTATCAATTTCAATCAAAGAACGAACTTGTAAAAATTGAAACTCCTGTACCGAATTGATTGAGTTATTTCAACCCAATCCAAAAATTAAAAGAAGGAGGATCGAATTGAAATTTAAATATTAACTTAATTTCAATCGAATGACCCAATCGAACTAAATCAAAACTTATATAATAAAAATAAGGACCATAAACGAAATTAAAAGTATAGGGACCGAAATGAAAAAGCATACAAACCAGGGGACTCTCTTGCACTTTGACGTGCAGGAGAGAGAGAAACGGCTGCATCGGCTTTAACCGGCCGCCGCTTCTACGGACGTCGGAGGAACCAACACGCCGCACCGGGAGGAAGACCAAGTGGCGACACATCGAGTGAGACGACGGTAGCTCATCTCCGTCGACTCCAACACCATGCACGCGCCACTTGAATAGGGCGTGGGGCGGAATACTGTCGGCCGCGTGTGATGCACGCGCCGACGTAAAAGTAAAAAAATAAAAAAAGCATGGCCAATTACCGTTCAACCCCTGTGACTAAGCCTTAATTTTTATCTTATTCGGGCCTAAATCCATATTTAGCCATTGCATAAAGTATTAAAAAATACAAAGGAGTTGCGGCGAACCGGGCCGGACCGATCCGATCCGACCGCGTCCAATGACAACCTTAACCCTGAGCCCGGAACTTCTTTTTTCCTATTATAGGGACAAAAGTGGCAATACATTGTTCATGACCGGGTTTTGAGAAAAAAAAAAGAAAACAGCGTGAAAAACCAAAAAAGCCCCCATGCAACCACCACATTCAGCCGACAGCACCAAGGGCAGAACCGGGCGCACACTGCCACAATCCACAATGATTTTAGACACAATGCATAGTGATCCACACAGTAAAAATGGCACGCCTTTTATTTGGTTTGTAATATTGTGACCCCTACTAAACGACAGGAAAGATTATATATAGTTAAAAAAATGAATTTCATATAAAGTTTTAATTTATTTTTGTATATCATTACTCTAATCAATTAAACAATTATTTAGTTTGTATTTAGACCAGTAAATTAACTAGGTCAGATCAACTCTCATACTATTTTTTTATACCATAAAATATTTTAGCAACACCTAGATGTTTTTCATGTTAAAAAAAAAAAAGATTTGACCATCGGCATAGTGCAAGCAATTATAAAGAAAGCTAAAGTAGATAGTTACTTCATTGTTGTCCCGACTGTTCACGCATACCCAGATCCACTGTGGACTGGGTGCATGATCTGCTATTTCAAATGTCATTTAATTGATGACCTGTCGTCCCTTCTTTTCCCTTCTCTATATAATTGATTTATATTCATCAGAAGCGAGGTTATTAATACCATTTTGGGCCCACCTACCTGCCAAAAGTCACAAACAAAATAAATTGATGTATTACACCGCTCATCAATAGTCAATAATATACAATAGTGATGTGACCTATAATTAATTATATATTAATTACAAGTCACATCACTATAATATATATATATACACTATTATTTACTGTTGCCCGACTGTTCACGCACACCCAAATCCATTGTGGACTAGGGTGCGTGATCTGCTGTTTCAAATTGCATTTAATTGTGATGACCTGTTGCCCCCTCTTTTCCCTTCTCTTGTATAATTGATTAAATTATTAGAGTATTTAATCAATAAATTTTTACACAGTAAATATATTATTCTACCCTTGCCCATCAGCCTCTGCATATTAACACCACCAGGGATAATTTCATTTTTTTATAGATGTTTGTACAGTGAAATTACGCCAAAAGGCCCAGAAAAGACAAAACTCAAGCCAGGCTGGCGGTGGCCTTCCAAGCATTTCATGTTTGGTAAAATGGGTAAATACTGTTATACCCTCGGAAAAGATAAAAGTCAAGAAATGGTTGTAGGGGTGCTTAAGTAATTTGTTCTATTTTTTAATGTTTTTTGCGCGGGCCATTGTTGGCGTGTCGATAGGACATGTCGGCGCTTTCTTCCGTCACGCACTCTAAAGGTGGCGCGAGCGGTGTCATACGGTGTCAAAAAATATCATTCCGGCGTCTTTGAGGATGCACCACCATGTACTCTACCCAATGAAATGGCGCATGTAATCCAATTATGAACGGTTAGGCGACGGTGATCGGTCGAACATGTTTGTACCCTTTTCTCTCTCCTGAAAAGCAATCTCACTTCAATCCCCTCAGTTTATGGTTGATTGCTTGCAGTCCCGTTTGCTTTAGATTGTTTGGTATGGAATTGATTTGTGTAATAGAAGTTTCGATTGGTTTCAATTGAATCCTTCAATTTAAATTGATTATATATTTCGTTTGCATTTCGGTCTTTATTTTTTTAATTTTTGGTTTTCTATTAAATCCCTTAATTTTTTTTTGTTTAACAATTTGTATTATTGTCAATTATATCCTTGAAATTAAATTATTTATATATTGCATTTTCATTTCGGTCCCTATTCTCTTAATTTTGATTTTGATTTTAAATTCCTTAATATTTTTGGTATACAAGTTTGGATAGTTGTCAATTTGATTCTTCGATTGAAATCAATCATATAATTTATTTGCATTTCAACCCTTATACTTTTAATTATTCTATTGGAATTTAATTCTTTTATTATTATTTATATATTTTTGCATTAATCCCTGTATATGTTTATGTTTATATGTATTTTATTTGAGTTTTGAATTCTTTTTTATTTTCTATTTTGTTGGGTTATATTTTTTTTCCTTTAAATTTTAATTTGTGTTAATGATCATTTCAAAATTCATATATATTTTTTTTTAAAAAAAAAGGTCAAATGTTTTTTTAAAGCTAATAATATTTTTTGTCATTTATTTGATTTTTTACTTCCCCTTTTGTTATGATGTTGAGTTTTTTTGTTCTTCGAGGTCATTTTTTTTAATTAGTTATGCAATAATAGTAATAATTATTTTAAATTTTAAATTTTATTTTAATGCTAATAATATTTATTTGTTTTTTGTCATTAATTTTTTTTTGTGTACTCTTTTGTTATATTTTTTTTCTTTATTCTTCAAGGTAATTTTTTTGTTTTTCATTATTTAAGCAATAATAATAATAATAATAATAATCATTTTAAATGTTTTTTTCAAATAATTTTGTTAAGGCTAATAATTTTTTTTCTTTTATAATTGTTTTTTGTTTAGTCATTTGTTATAATTTTTAGTATTTTTTATTCTTCGAAGTCATTTAGTTTTTTATTATTATATATGCATAATAATAATAATTAGAGGTTTTTTTTTCTTACTTACTCTTTTGATAAACTTCTTAAGTTTTTTTATTCTTCAGGATAAGTTAATAATTTTTATTATTTTAACAATACTAATAATAATAATTTAAGGTGTTATAATCTTGATGATAATAGTGACACTATAAATTATCATGTTAATAACAATTATTATTTATTCTATAGTTATGGTGCTTATAATGTAACTAATGATGACTTTGATGCTAGTAATAACAGTAACTCATAAAATAATATAAAAAATATAATAATGACAAAAACAATTATAATAATAGTAATTATAATTGAAATAATATCCAGAAAAACAACAATGTTGGGTATCGTGATAATTATTGATAGTGCCATGACTGATAGCATTCTGAAGTACCGTGTGTGTGATAAAAATTAGACCTTTGAAACGGTCATTTCTAAACATTTTCTCTTCTTTTTTTTTGTAATTTTCAATAATGTCATTTTAGAACATATTTATTTATTTATTTTTAAATTCAATGAAACCTACCTCTCTTTAGGTATTTTTTATCGGTCTAGGTTAAACAAATAAAATCTTGGTTATCTTAAGCTTTTACAAGATGAGCACGTCTTGGCTCAAACCCAAGATCTGCAAGATAGATCTCAAATTTTTTTGCCACCATATCATGCCTCTTGGTATCAATCTTTTTTGGATGGGAAAAAAACTTTACCCTTGAAAAACACGCTTTGTGGGCCAAGATGATCGAGTAAACCCCCTAACTATCCGAGACTCTTACAAATAATTTATTTTCTGATTTGAACTCGAGACTTATTATGCAGATCACAAACCCTCTGTCATCATGTCAAACTTAAGTGGTGATATGATAAAATTAAAATAATTTGATGAAATTAAGTGGTAATATTCATGTGCCTCTAAATTGTAATACACAATTATAGCTAGGGAAATACAATTATTAATACACAATTAATAATGTAACGATTTTTTCTACAAAAAATTAAGGTCAAACAAGAATTATCAATAGAACCTTGCTTCTTCAGTAATTTCGTGCCAAGATTAAAATAAAATAAAATAAAATTAGAAGCCCAAACAACATGAAAAATGACGATCAAAGGAAACGTTTCATCTATTTTTCCTGTAGTTTATAACTTCATACGGCTCACAAGTCGAACAAGTCTGTGGATTGCTACCAAATCGACAGGGCTTTTTATACTAATTCCGTTAATATTAATCAAATCTGGAAGAAAAAAATTAATATTTTTTTCGATCAGAGATATAGAACAAGTTTCAGAAAGTCAAAAGTGATAACATAATTTTTTTATTGCTCTCACCATTTTAAATTTATTTTTTTATTAATATTATAAATAATTATTTTTTTTTAAATTCGAGAAAACTCCGTCCTTTTAGGGATTTAATATCGATAAAAAATATATAATTTTTTTAATACAAATAACTTTTAATTATTTTTTTATTGAATCACATAAACACACACAAACATATATATATATATATATATATATATATATATATATATATATATATATATATATATATATATATATCAAATGGTGGAATTTCTTTATAGTTTGAAAACAAAAGTTCCAAGTTTGGAGTTGAGGAATGGTTACAAAAGAACAAATTAAACCCTGTTGTCAAACAAGACCCACAGTCTAAATTTTTAGCCAAGAAGGCTAAGACAACGGCCCTCCTTTCCTCTGCAAAATCAGAAGAAGAATACCTTTTTTATATTTTATAAGGGATTGTACAAAACAAACCTCCTTCGGATCATTATCTCCTGTCATCTCCCTTAGAGACGACAATGAAGATGATTGTTATGATATTTTGCAATCCATCAAAAAAAAAGTGAGAGATTCTTCAAAATTGTTGGCATAAGATGACAAAAGATGGTCTCTACTACTACAAAAAGTGTTTCTCACTCAAAGTCTACTCATATAAAATGACGAACAACTTGTTTTGGCCAACAGTTCAAGGCTCTCCAGCCAATCTTCATCTATATAAGAAGACTCTCTTCCATTTCGAAGGGCAGAACTTAGAAAACCATCAAGTTTCTCTGCAGAAGAATGACATATTCATTCCTTTGTAAACAAACAACATCTTTCCATTGTAAACACATATCTCATGTTTTGAATTCAATACAAATTTCAAGGTTCATTTCTTTAAACCTTTAAATTATTACATATTCAGTTTTATATTACTGCAAATTAAATATGCTCTCTGTTTAATCAAGGATCTTAACATTGTTGGTTTTGCCTTGTTCATTCGCATCAGAAATTTCATAAACATTCAAAACATAGTATATCGGATGATCAGGCGTTGTTGCACCTGAGAATGATCCAAAGATCTGGTCACAAGTCTTCAGCCGATATACTATGTTTTGAATGTTTATGAAATTTTTTATGTGAATGAACAAGACAATATCACAATCCTTGATCAAACACATAACATACTTAATTTGCAGCCGATATACTATGTTTTGTAGTTCTGCCGTAGTTTATTTTTTATAGTTTATTTTATATATATATATATTCCTGACACAACTACCTACCAGTTTGTCACCTGCCAGACTCAACATCCCACTGTAAGAAGCCGACATAGATACAATAAATCAATACATACATGTCCAAGAACACAACAACAGTGAAACAAAGAAACAACAATCACAAGAACAGTTCTAATTTCTCTACAATACCGAGTTTGAACTTCGTATTTACTCAATTCTAAGAACAGAAAACAGCCTAGAATTTCTTGCAATTTCGCATTCATGGCCATGGAATTGCGTTTGTATATGCAGCAAGAATCTTCAGCTACTGGTTGGGCCCCAAAAGAGCGAGAAGGAAAGTCCGATAATGACCTGAAGTTTCTGAGTTAACGGCATCATTCAATGTCTTTTTGTACTCCTTCCTATATTCAGCTTTTATGTATTGCATGTCAATCTCAGTCCTTGTCACGATCACCCTTATGAGGGCAGAGTCATTGGTTCCCAAGCCTTTCATCGCCTTGCGCAGCAGCTGCAAAGTTTATGAAATTGATAGGATTTATCATCGGCTTCAACATAAAAAATAATAATATCAGGTAAATAAATGAAGTGGACAATATCACAAGAGATGGGATTCAATCCTGGTTTCACCCAGATGCTCGAAACCCTGGTGTAGAAATGATGACGCCATAGATGGCCAACTCATGAGCTTGCTTGTATCATAAGTTCACTATATATTACTCGATATCAGAAGATGCCGACTCGTTTGACAAAATCAATTTCGATCTGTGTCATCTTCAATATTCATATTTTTCTTCCTAATTTCTACATGATCTCTATCTTGCGATGATTTTTAAAAAACACCAAGGTGTGTACCACACGTATGAAACAAGCTACATTCCTATCATCTACACATCGCTAAAGTTTACCGCCACGAATAAACAATTTAATGAAACCATAATATTCAATGCATGGATTGTCTTCATGGGGGGGAAAGTTTTCACATGAACCAGATGAAGCGGAGAAAACCAAATCAAAGAGATTAAAAATGTGGAAGGATACCTTGGCAAAGTGCTTTGCCGGATTCTCTGAGCATTGTAAAATTGTCTTCAAAGCATGCTCAAATTGTCCTGAAGTTTCGTTCTTTATAGCCTGAAATTGTTCCGGATGAATTTGCTTCACAGAATAACCACAGATCGAAGAGAGGTAAGAGAACATTGAGAAAGTTTACCTTTTTCAGACACTTTCCATACATGCCGTGATAGGCAGAATCAACAGCAGTCAAATGTGCTGCACTTCGTTCACAGAATACGCGGATGAAAGTCTTCTCATCAGTTCCCCATCTCTTCTCACCTGCTTTATAAAGAGCCCTTGCATCCTTCTCAGCCATAACTCTGTCAACTTCACGGCCCTCATAACGAGGCGTGCTTACATATGCTAGCAGGAGCTAAATCAAGTATACAGGAATTTCAGTTTCCTTTAATGAATATTGAATAAAAACGCTGACATGTATTCTGGGTGGAAAAAAAAGAAAAGGTGGTGGATGGGGAAGGTCATACTAGAAATCCCTATTGACAGGCATAAAAATCAGAGTGGACAGAATTCTATAACAAGGGGCGAATGCTGATTTAACAAAAACAAAATCCCAAATTATTCCAGTGAAACTCCATTATTGCAAGTAGAAAGAAATCTAAAACGGTTGGGTAAGTCCAACTGAACTTTTCCATGGTTAGCAGCAGCAACACTGTTCCCAAATCTTAGAAAGGCGAGCAGCAACGAAATGTTCTGTAATAAACATCTGTTTTTGAGATTCTCAGTTCATTTTACTTTTTAGAGGCCTAAAACTATACAGGATCATCTCACAAAAATTTTACATCGTGACGATAGGCAAATGCCACGTAAGGTTTCGTAGCTGATTAAAACTAAAGTATATATCTAAATCGCGTAGAAAAACTAGAACCACAAATTGCTACAGAGAAATTCGACTTTATTGTCGATCAACGCTTTTGCATGAACAAGGAAACAAAGGCCAACCTATCATGTCCGAAATCTTTGTAGATGTGATGCCTAAAAATTCACGAGCTAAGAATATTACCCAATCAAAGCAACAAACATTTACCAGCCATCAAGCACATCTTTTTAGAAAGAATGGATTGCTAAAGTTTACCTTTTTATGGTCTCCAGATGCCCGTAATTCAATGTCATGCTCAAGATGAACCCCATATTTTGCATAGTAATGCTGTTTAAATACTTGTATCTGGGATGACGTGCGAGAACAAATTACTTCAGTTGCAGTTTCCAGATTTAATAAATCATTCCTAAGTGCCTGCCTGACAATCATTGCATCACGACCAGGCGGATCATGCATCCACAACAGAAGTGCTGTCTGAATTGCAAAAGTAACAAAAAATACATGAGATGTCTGTTTTTCTCATAAAAAAAAGTTGAAATATGATATATGGTACCTCCAAATTGCCAGAAAGCTCCGACGACAAGCGCCTGGGAAGGTCCTCGGCGTACAAAGCTCTGTACTCGTGTTGGATGAGAGCACGCTGCGCTGCATCTCGATGAGCCAGGATATTGATCACCGCAGATTTGTCACTTCCAAATCCTGGAAGGATAAACAGAACAAGTTATAGAAATATCATTTATTTATAATTCTTCATATTTTCTTAATGATCAAGAAACATAACTAAGTAAATAAATACCCTTAAATGCACGGTGGAGATGCATTGCATCATCTCTAGGGGATGAGAGCAGTGGCGGAACAGTTAAAGTTGACATCTTTTAAACAAAAAAACAGAAAAGGGGCAACGGAGAACTGGAGTTTGATCAATTTCAAGGCCGCCGGAGTTGCTACTATGGACGACCCTGTTGTCCTTTTATCTCACGAAGAGTACGGGTTGTCCTATGATTTTATTTTTTTACTTTTCTTATTCTAGAAATGCCCGGGTAAGATATTTTTGGCCCAGTGGCGTGTAGCCGCGTACACCGTGTTGACGCCGCACATCGACGGCTGAACGGCTCAAAGAGTTTTCTTTTCTTTTCAAACTTCCACAGTATAAGAAATTATAATTAGTTGTACAGATTTTATCTGCGGAACTTGAGACATATATGCTAAATAATTCCTTTTTTTTCTAACCTATTTTTATATTTACTTCCATAATTTTATCCAAATTAGTACAGAGAATATTTAACTAAAACTAATATTTATTTTTTAATGCAATTGTTAATTATTATTTTTTATATACAAAATAACTTTACCTCCGGAAAGTGCATGTTATGAGCTCATATGAGCAAACAAAACTCTAATTATCTTATTATTTTACAAGTAGTGCACGTTCTAAACCAGCTATTTAAATTACAAGTCTTTTTGTCATTACATCACGCTCCTGATATCGATTATTTATTTTTGCCTAAACAATTGCTAGGTTTTTTACTGATTTAAGTAAAAAATAAGTTTAAATGATGAAATAATCAAAATATTAAAATAAATATTTACTTTTTAATGAAATTGTTATTTTTTGCCTAAAAAATTGTTAGTTTTTTACTAGTTTAAGTAAAAATAAGTTTAATTGATGAAATAATTATAATAATAAAATTAAAATTCGGGACCAAAAATTGAATAAATAAATCTATAGATATCAAAGGAAATTAATTTTGAAGTTGTTGGTGAGCCACAATTTATACACGCACCTGAAACACAAGAAAAAATTGATTGTGAGTCGTGCATGTGATATCTGCACCTCTCAAACCAATAAATTATAAAGTATGCTAGTTTTAAAATTACTTTTTTAATTATTTTAATATAAAAAGAAATTCATGTTTGCTAGTTTTAAAAAAAAATCCCAGCTCAAATTCATTTAAAAAAAAATATTTATTTTTCATACAAAATTAAAATATTAATTTAAACATTTCTACATAATCAATTTTTAAATAGCTATAGTTAAGTGTTTATTTGGGAGTGTGATAGAATTTGATTTTTAAATATTTTTTACTTGAAAATATATATTAAATAATTTATATATTTATTTTTTAATATTTATTTTTTATAATAGTGCATCAAAATAATTTAAAAATAAAAAAAATACAATGAATATATATACACACACGACCCCTACTAAACGATAGGTTAAAGCCAGGTAAAATATACTTAGCCAAAATTTGCAAATCTCACTCTTTCCTATCGTTTAGCAGGGGTCGCAATATATATATATATATATATATATATATATATATATATATATATATATAGAGTTAAAAAATGAATTTAATATAAAGTTTTAATTTACTTTTATTATAATCAAATAAACAGTAAGTTAACTAGGTCAGATGAACTCTCATACTATTTTTTTTCATGACAGAAAATATTTTAGTAACACCTAGATATTTTTCATGTTAAAAAAATCGATTTGACCATCGGCATAGTAAAAGCAATGATCTTATAGTATAAATTAAAAGATGCGGTGTTTTCAACTCGCAAAACACTATTAACTTTAATAAATTTTATTCTAAATTGATATTTTCTCATGATTTCATATTTTAATATTTAGTTTTTTGAAGATTGGGTTTTATATTTTATTGTGTTTTTTCTTTTACATGATTGGTCTGGTCTCATAACTCATGTCACAGGTTTTGGAGGTTAACTTGATTAACTCATGTTTTTTTTTATCTTTTTTCAATTAATGTGTTTTTTTATCTTTAAACACTGGGTTGGTTAACAATTAAACTTCATGATATCATTTGTTTGCTTATTATGATGTTATTTCAGTCTCATGACTTTGATCGCGAGTTTGGTAGTTAACCTGGTTGACTTAAGTCTTTTTTAAATTGTTTTTTATTTCATCATTCAGCATTGAATTTATAAAGCAAACTTCATGATTTATTTTGGTTTGTTTTCTATAAGGTTACCTCGGTCTTATAACTTGAGTCAGGTGTTTTGTGGATTAACTCAGGTAGACTTAGGTTGTTTTATTGTGTCTTGTGTTTAGATTGATTTTATTTTTTAATTTCAACAATGAACAATGAGTTTATTAAAATTTGAGTGTCATAATTTTCTTATGAGGTAAACATAGTCTCATGGACTTAATCGCAAGTTTGATAGGATAGCTCGGGTTAACTGAGTTTTTTTTTTTTTAATTTCATCCTTAAACATTAGATTGATTGGAAATTGAGCTTTATAGTTTTTTTAATTAGTTTTTATGGAGTTATACTAATCACATGATTTATGTTGCAACTTTGATAAGTTAACCCAAGTTGATTTTAGTGTTTTTTTTGTCTATGTTCTTAATTGAGTTTTTTTTTTTTTCATTCTCATCCTTCAACATTAGTTTAATAGGGAATTGAGTTTCATGTTTAATTTTCATTTATTTTCTATGATATTATCTCATTCTCATGATCTAGATCGTGAATTTAATAGATTAACCCGAGTTGATTTGAATCAATCTAATATGCTCTCATCCCAATAGTTTTTTTTTTAAAAATAAGTTATCTTGAATTTTGTTTTTAGTCAAATTATATTTTTAAAAATTGTCTAGATTATTTGTGGATCCTTGAAGTTGACCGAGTCATTTTAGATTAAACCACACACAATTTAATTTTTTTTTGCTAGAAAACATATTAGGGTTACTATACTTTTTTATATTAAAAAAATATATATATAACACGCAAACGGGCAATTATATAGTAATATACATAAAACAAAAGGGAGCTTGATTCCATGGCAAGTTTTAATTAATTTATTAAAAAGAGACTTTCTCACACGCATATGGGCATTATCTAATTAACTGGTGGCCATGTTTATCTATTTTATATATTTCTTAACCAATTTGAGATCGCATATACAATTTTATTTTTGTTTTTTCCTCATAATTTATGTGCTTCTAAACTAGGAAAATACAATTAATAATACAAAATTAATAATGTAACGATTTTTTCTACAGAAATTAAGGTCAAAAGATAAACAAGAATTGTCAATAGAACCTTGCTTCTTCAGTAATTTCGTGCCAAGATTAAAAAAATAAAATAAAAATTGAAGCCAAAAAAATTTTAAAAATGGCGATCAAAGGAAATGTTTCATCTATTTTGCCTGTAGTTTATAACTTCATATGGCTCACGTCGGCTTGTTTGGGAGTGTGGTTGTGGTAGCTTTTCAAAGTGCTTATCGTACAGAAATACATCAAAATGATATTTTTTTTATTTTTTAAAAATTATTTTTGAAATTAGCACATCAAAATGATCTAACACGCAAAAACATATTCATTTAAACTTAAAAAAAAAAAATTAATTTCGGCCAAAAAGCCAGTGGGATCGCAATGTCAAACGAGGGGTGAACAAGTCTGTGGATTGCTACCAAGTCGACAGGGCTGGTTATACTAATTCCGTTCATATTAATCAAATCTGGAAGAAGAAGAAGAAGAAGAAAAGTATTTTTTTTTTCAATCAGAGATATAGAACAAGTTTGGGTCAAAGTCAAAAGTGATAAAGATAAATTTTTGTAGTTGGTCTCATCATTTTATATTTATTTTTCTATTTATATTCTAAATAATAACTTTTTTTAGATTAAAAAAAACCCCGTACCTTTAGGGATTTCATATCATGAAACTATATATAATCTTTTCAATTCAAATAACTTTTAATTATTTTTTTATTTATATATGTATGTGTGTAAGTGTGTATAACGAAACCCTTAGTCAATTCAATTTTTTTCTCCGTAAATAATTATTTTATTTTATTTTTGAAACATTGATTTTTGCTGCGTCACAAATCCAGCCGTTGGATTGAAGTTATACAGTGGTCATATGTGTGGGAATTTTACAATCCCTAGTAATAGTATAGAATATTCTATGCCGCCGGCATGTGACGGACGATAATCCCACTTGAATATCAATTCTGAAGTAGACGGAAAACGCACGTATCCGCCGAGACCTGGAGAGGACGACGCGTGCGTGGTGGATTCGGAGAAATCTACATGCATATATGCTGCGTGGCACAAGCTACATATGTCCGAATCCGAATAACTAAGGTAACTCTGTCCAATGAGAACTGGACAGGTGTCCGAACAACTAAAGTTAACCCTGTCCACTGAGAACTCGACAGGTGTCTGAACAACTAAAGCTAACTCTGTCCAATGAGAACAAATTTCAAGTTTCTAGCGTATGCATGTTGATTATTATAAAGATGGCGGTGGAATATTATTATAATCATACTTTAATTGCACAATATTTAAAAAACAAATATTCGTAACCGCATTACCGAATATTTTTTAAGAAACATTTTAATCCTTCGGTGGTATGATTCTATAAGATAAAGTTTTAAATTGTAATAAAAAGATAAATAAAAGGTGAGAGGACCATAATGTAAAATGTAAAGAAAATATTATTATTTTCATCTTTTTTAATTTTATTTTGTCCATAGATTTTGTTTCCTTTTTTATAAAATACTTTTGAGTTTCACTATTCATCAACCGTGAAGGTCATCTTTTTCCTTCTTTTTTTTATTCCTTGTTTTCCATCTCCTCCTTTCTTTAATTTTTCTTTCTTTTTTTAAAAAAAAAATTATTCATATATATTTTTAACAATTATCTTAATTGTTTTTGGACAATCAAATCAAATAGATCATGTCAGAATAACTTTTACACAGTTTGATTTGAAATTCAGGTTAAGTAGGGAATCAAGTCAATAATTCGACTTGTAACAATAATATCTTATCATAAAAATATTTGTTAATTATCTACAACTTGAGTATATTTTATGTTCAAGAATAATTTTGATTCGACTCGCAAAGTAACGAGGGTATATAAAATAACTCTTATATGAAAAATATTTTAAAAATATATTTTATCTAAAAAATATTTGTTGATTATTAACTCTTTTTTTTGGGTTTATCCTTACTTTATCCATGTTTCGATACCACTTTTTTTTTCTATGCATATAAGTTGGATTGTCCCAAAACAAATACCTATTTTTAATATATCCGTATAATTTTTTCACTTTGATATGAATTAGATTTTATCTACAAAAATGATATTTTTTAAGTGAATAATAAATGATTTTAGTTGCTATTTTAACATATGCTTTTTCATGTATTTTATATATTTATATTTTTATTGTATATCAACGTGTTAAATATATTATTTTAGATTTACTGATATTTTTCTTAGATTTAATTATATTTTTTATCCTAAAATCTTAACAATCCTATTTAAAATCCCATTTATTAATAACCTTTCAAAGTTTTGTTTGAAGAGTTCATTAAAATTAGCGGGGATGCCTAGATCCATGAAGACCAACAAGTTCAATCAATTTGACGGAGCGCAAATGTTTGGGCCCAGCCCATTTAAACCCTATATCACATGGAGAAGGACCCAATTCATAGTTAAAATCGCAAGCTGACATGTCCAAATAGCTCCAAGTAATTTGGCTTCGTTTAATTACATATTTTTTAAAATATTTTATTTATTTATTACATAATAATAAAGATATTACTAAAAAAGTTATAGAATATTCTTTATATGTATTCTTCAATTTAAATTATACAATTAATTTTCAATGTATTAAAAAATAACCAAAATCATCACGCTCAAGCAATTAATTTTAATTCAAATGGATGTAGCAAGGTAAGCCGGGGCCTGCAGGGGCCGGAGAGCTATTGCGGGACAATTTGTGATTTTACATTTCAATATTGTTTCTCTTTTCAATTTGTTTTTTATAATGTTATTTTTATCTTTTAAATTATTGTGTTTTATTGATCAATTTTACTATTTATTTTTTTATGGGGTCCTCGTAAACTAGATTGTAAGTTTATAGATTAATCCAGTTGAGTTGGATTTTATTAATATTATATCCTTTAAATTTTGTTAATTGATAATTAAATAACATGATAATTTTTTATTTTTTATAAAATTATTTCAGTCTTATTATTCAATTTGCAAGTTTAGCTTGTTATTAACCCATGTAAACTAAGACAATATACCGTTTAAGAGTGCGGTTGAGCAACACTTCTTCAAATCTATTATTTTTTATAATGATTCAAGTTGATATTTTATTAAAAAATTTTTTTTTATAATTTTGATGTGTCAATGTCATAATATAACATTTGTTGCTTTAATGTCTCTAAGGGTCGTTACATATTAGGTTTATAGAAATCATCTAAGTGCGGTTGAGCAACACTTATATATTTTTTTATAATCGGAATCTCCGACCAGCTTAAGCACATCACGACTAATTCCTAGGCCAAATTTTTTTTAAAAACAATATGGATTGCTATAGTGCTTTTACTCTTATACTTTTTTTTTGTTTTCTTTCGCTTATATATTTTTTTTATAGCAATGGTCTCTCAGTTAGCTTAAGCTCTTTTTTTTCATTTTTTTTTTTTGCACTTATATATTTTTTTTATAACCAGAATCTTCAGGTCAGCTTAATTGCATCACCACTACTCCCCGAACCAAATTTGTTTTTTGATAATCAGGGTGTCCAGGCCAGCGTGGATGCACCATGACTAATCCTTAGACCAATTTATTATTTTTTTCCTTATATTTTTTTTTGTTCACTTATACATTTTTTTTATGACTGGGGTCTCCAGTCCAACTTAAGCACACCATGACTACTTTCTGGTAAAAAAACAAACAATATGGATTGCTATAGTGCTTTCATGCTTATATATATTTTTTTTCACTTATATATTTTTTATGATTGATGTCTTCATGCCAAATTAAGCTTCTCTTTTTTTTTCACTTATAAATTTTTTTATAACTGGGGTCTCTAGGTTAGCTGAAGCGCACCATGACTAATCCTCGGACCTTTTTTTTTATAATCAGGGTGTCTGGGTCAGCTGATGTGCACCACGAGTTCTATAAGTACGTATATACGCTCTATAAGACAAAATCCAAGAGTTGGTTATAGGGGTGTATTGGTAATTTATCAATTATATTTTCTATAGCAGTGTTATAGGGTGCGACGTTAATTTTAGAGCTCATGCATATTTTGGATGACGCGTGCAATGTCGTAGAACTTCTAAAAATATATATTACTTTTTTATATATTCATTTTATTGTGTAAAATATGTTTAAAATAATATCATGGTGGTGTTTCAAACATTTCAAGTTTAACTATACATGCTTAAGAAAGAGTTTGACTCATATTTTATATCATCAAAGCTAAACTTATTATGTTTTTTAATGCGAGTTGCATTTAATATAAATAAAAATAATAATAAAAATTAAAAATCTAAACTAAGAGTAAAGATGTATAGATACAAACAAAAAATTTAAAACTATTTTAAAAGGACTGAAAAAACCAAGGGTATCAAAACAAAACTAAAAAAATAAAAGTATAAAAACCAAAATACAACATAAAAAATTATGTTTATGAGAGCTAAAAAGCTGCTGGATAGAGATTGGCATGCTCATATCCACCATAAGCTTATAAAGCAGCAGCAGCAGCAGATTGGATAGAGACTCGACTGTTTTTGTATTATACCCGGACCGCATCATCATAGGTTACTGTAGTTTTGTAGGGCCCTCCTTTGCCCCTTTCTTCACCTTTAGTTGTTGAAACCAGTTAAATTCTGACACGTTTACAATTTAATATTCCAGAGCACACCGGTGGATGTTTAGCACAACTTTTCAAAAAGTATTTTTGAAAAACAAAAAAAAATCACGGTTACTTTTACAAACACCCCGCTAGTCGACCACACACGTGTATGTACACCCGGACCAACGGCTATCCATTACGCCACCGGCCACCCGCGTTCCTTCGTTTTCACACGTGTCATCAATATAAATTCCAGCTATATCTGTGAGTAAATCAATTACACAAAATTTGTATAATATAATTTTAAGGGAATGGATATGATTTTTTCGGAAACTGCATAAAAAATAAATAGAGTAATTTTTCATGATTTATTTTTAGAAGTCATATGGTTTTGGGTGACCCAATTTCCGTTATTCAGTTATTTGTATATTTTTTAATTTGATTATAATTATATTTAAACCACCATGTATTTATCTCACTAATTATGCTAGTAAATGTATATATCATAACCTATGATAATTAATTTTAACAATGTTGTTTTTAATTTACATGTAATTAATTTTATAATAATATTTAACCATAATGTGTAGCATTAAATTTCACAGAATGCAAAATTATTTACCCAAATTGAAATGTAATTAACATTCAACTTTCACAAACCTACTTATAATTTATAATTTTTTATTTATTTTACTCAGATCACAATTCAGTTAGCGCCCCTCTTTTATAAACCCATGTATAATTTAAATTGTTTTATTCTTTTTAACGAATTTATTTTAGACCACACTTATTTAATCTAAATATATTTATCTATTCAATGTGAATAATTATTTGTACGTTTTTTTTTATCAATTAGATTTAAATTTAAAAAACATTTTTATAAATAAACAAGAAAATATATATATATATATATATATATATATATATATATATATATATATATATATATATATCATGAATTATATCACATGATTTGACTTTTTATTTATAGATAATTTGAAACGAGTAGGTTGTTGCCAATTTCTATTAAGCTAATGAAAATGCACAATAGGGGCAAATGTGTAAAGGGAGAAAAGGTTTCGTGGAAATTTCGCAAAAGCTTCAATGTTGAGACTGATACAATTTAATTGAGTTATCTTTTTTAATTATTGCAAAAAATAGAAATAAAATCGAATTCTTATTGGACACATAAAAAATGAAAAACACTTTAAATTTATTTTAAAATAAATTTATTCTATATTTTAAAAATATAGAAAATAAATATTTTCTTCTGTATTTTTCGCAGCAGCGGATCTATATACAATTGAAGATTAGCAGATGTTTTATTTTAAAAAAAATATTTTTAATATTAATATAAAAATGATATGAAAATACATACATATATATATATATAAATTGTTTTTAAAACATTTTGAAACGAATTACCATGATATTCTTCTCTTATTTTCCGGTTCCTTTTCAATCTTTTTTGATGTACGACTCCATTGTGACCATTCATGCTACCTGTCTCGATCATGAGATGCGCTCATGCGCATTCACATTTTAATGATTTGTGTTTATTTACATGGATATTAATGCGGTGTTTAGAAGTTTATTTAAAAAACAGTTTTTTTAAAATATTGTTTTTTAAATTATAATTTTTTATGTTTTCAAAATATTATTTTTATTTTTTATTTTAAATTAAGTTTTTTTTTATCATTTTATAAGTTGACATTAAAAATAATTTTTTAAAAATTAAAAAAAATATTATTTTAATATATTTTCAGATAAAAATATTTTGAAATGCAATATATTTCCAAAATAATAAACATCTTAATAATTACTTGTGAATTGTAATTACTAATGCATATATCTATGCCTGACCTGGTAGAGAGATATATACAAATGAAAAAAAACATAAATAATATTTTCCAATTTATACGGAAAAAAAATATTTTTTATTATTATATATATTATTTTTGTAACATCATCACATTAAAATAATATGAAACATAAATTTTGTATTTTAAGGAAAATGTTTTTTATCCTTTTTTTTAAAACACAAAAATAAACAAGCACTAATAAATAACTACTCATATTTATTTTCCGAGCAACAATATTAGCTTAATTAGTCTAGACTTGTTTCAATTCAATAATATTTTATAATTTTGATGCCAATCGTCATGAAAGAAAATTCTAATCCACACATCTCTACGCCTCCCGAGTCTTATCTTTAAGGTCATGGTTAAGTTTCCTGCCTAATTTATGCTTCGGAAGGACTAAATTGAATCTTAAAGTGTGAAAACAAAACCTTTTTGCATTTCATGTAATACATATAGGTGTCAAAAGTATGCCACGTAACACTGAGCTTTGAAATTTATTTATTTTTATTGATCCAAAAAACATGGAAATTAAGAAAATAAAAAATATTGTTGTTGTTTTGAAGAAGTTTTGGAGGTAGACAGCTGCATCTATAAATGAATTTACTGTATGTGCCGGTCCCTTTATTTTTTTAATAATTCAGTTGGTCCCTCTGCTTTTGAGAAATGTTCTCATTGCGGTCCCTCATTCAAATTATTTTCATTTTAGAGTTAATTTTTGAAAGATATAAAAAAAAGATGTACTAGCACATGCAAAAAATATATATTTATTTTTGTTTTTCTTTACTCCCATTTAATTTGTTTTATATAATTAATGATTATGCAAGATAATTCTCAATTTTATATAATTTTGTCGTTGATGATCGAAATTTTAAAGTAAATTGTGCATCAAGCAAGTTAGTATGATTATTAATCTAGATTAAAGAATATTGACTTTATTTTATTTTCAAACTCTTAGCAGCGTACCATGGGCTTGATGTGGCAACCAATTTCTGTTGGCTTGGGCCAAGGAAAATGTACGAGGGAGGATATGTGTGAAACTAAAGAATGGCGGGGGAGACATTTGCAAGCAATTGAAGGTTAAGTACTAACTAGTCACTGGTAATAAAAATTGAGGACTAATTAGTTTTTTTTAACTACTTATTTATTGAAAAATCAAATTCTCATAGGATGCAATGGACACCTGTCATATCTCGAACCTCATATTAGTCGTCAATGGATTAACGTGATACGAATTCCTTACGATATACAACAAGTTTTTATTATTTATTTATATATTATTTTAATATTAATATAGAAAAATTATTTAAAAAATATAAAATATTCATTCAATATATATTTTGAAATAAAAAATAATTTAAGAGACATTTTAGAAAATAAATTGTGCACTCATATTAATCTCAATGTTAACAAGACCAAAACTCAAACTTGAATTCCAATTCTTACTTTTATTTATTTATTATAATAATAATATTACGCTTTTGTTCTGAAAATATGTTTCATATTTTTTATAATGAGATTAATATGAGAAATATATAATTAAAGTTATTTAAATAAAAAAATCAGTATTATTAACGCATAAACTTTATTGAAAATTTCATCAATATCATTTTTTTTTATTTTTTATGAAAAATCATAACAACACCCATTTACATATTAATCGGAACTAAATTTCTAATTTATGATATCCAGTTAATAATAATAAAAAATTAAATTTGTTAAATAAAATAATATAATAAAAACACATCTATAATATCACACAGTATATTTTTTAAAATTTTAATAAAAGTAACATGGTATTAATAATAATAATAATAATAATTATTATTATTTTCTTTCATTTTTCTGAACTTTGTAATATAGTAAAGAGATCAGTTTTTATTTATTTATTTAAATGGCAGTAGGGCGCTCTATATAAAAAGCTCCAAGTATGGGAAAACCAGAGCAGGTGGTTTCTTTGTTTGGTCGATGAGAAAAATTCGGAGGGTGTATATGTCACTAAATTAACCACCATTTCCTTTTTGTTTTTCTCTCTCTGTTTATGCTATATAAACAACAATCGTTTTCTTAACGTTATAAACAACCTCGCTTTCGCCCTTTTTTTATGTTTTATGTTCAAAGAATCATTTTCAAGACAGAACCAAGAGCAAATTTTAAGAATTTAAAGGCACCTGTAGTTATCAAGCAATTAGGGATTAACCCATGGCTTCAAACGCAGCAACACCATCATCGCCGTCCTATCTTCTAACGTCCGGTGCAAGTGGGAGAATTACTGCATTATTTTCCGTTCAAACGTTAAAAAGCTTGTTGATGCTGATAAATGCATTCTTTTTGCTACTTTTAGCCCCTTTCCGCGGACGGAGACGGATGGTGGTGGCGGCAGCGGTGGCGGCGAGGGGGTCATCTACGTCTTCGTCAGGTGATCAGAAACCCAAGGATGGTAGGTTGTTGCGGGAAAGTAGTAGCGGGGTCCACCGGACCAAGCTGCGGGTCCCGGCAACAATTGTACCGTGGAAGAGTGGTGGTGGTGGTGGTGGGGTGACGGCGGTGGTGGACCCGGAAGTTGGGGGCAGGCGGGCCATTGCGATAAAGAGGGTGTTACATGATGATGACACCAATACGGTCAGGGAATTTTCACTGTTTGTTACTGCTCGGGGTGACACCCTTTTTACCCAGTTGTGGACCCCAGTTTCTGCTAAAATCAGGTATGCTCGTTGAATTTGATGTTTTTATTATTATGATTCTGTCTCAATTAATTAATTTGAAGGGGCTTGAGTTGTTGATCAGCTGTTTGTTTATTGGTGATAATTCAATTAATTTGATGGATCGTGTTTGATTATGATCCAAACAAGGACACTTCCTCATGTTTTTGGTAATTGGATGATTAAAAGAAAGGAGAGTCCTGTTTGCTGTTAGCAGAAAATTCAAGTTTAAGACTGAAGAATATGGAAACCGAATTGCTTGAATAAATGGGAAGTGAGAATAAGTTCTTTTCTTGGTTTTTGTTCTTGTTTTTGCAACATATTTGAGGAAAAATAAATTAGTACAAAAAATGTTTCTGCAAAAGGCATGATTTATGATAATTTTTCCCAATGTTTGGAAATGATTATGCCTTTAATATCATATTCCAGTTTAGTAGATTCTGTTTTCTTGTTTGCATTAAGTAATTTAATTATGGCCTAACTGTTTCCTTGAGTTTGGAACAAGGAATATGCAGATTGATCACCTAAATGTTCTTCTTGCTTTTATTTGTATTGGAAACCTGTTTCCTGGTTTGTTTTAGCTGAGTTATGTCACTATCTGGAATGTGCATATAGATTTCATGCTTATTCTTCTTGTTCATAACGCCCTCTTGAATTCTGGAATGCTACAATTCAGACGAGTTTCGTGTTTAAAATATTTTGATGCGTTGCCTTCACTTGATGAACTGCATCATAGATGGCTGCATTTCCAACAGCACTGATTAATTAGACAACATATTCCTGGACATCACTATTGTTTCTATAACCTATTGTTAGAATACCACCTTGTCTAGAAGGAATAATATGGTCTGAGCAGATTGGTCTAATAATTATCTGAAGAAGGACTGCCCCCCCAGAACTGTATTACTCATGTAAAGCTTTATTATTTATCCTTGGCTATTTTTCTGGTTTTAAACCCAACATCTCTTTCACCTGGTCCCTTCCTTCCTCCTTCCCTTGTCACCTGCATTATGGTGCCACAGTCTTCAAAATGCCACTTGCATCAGAGAGATTGAATTCATTGCTGTTAATACTGTTTGTAGTGTCTGAGACAACCACATATATTTTCTGACAAGCCCATCTATAGGCAGGCACATGAGTCTAATGGATTGGAATCTCTTCTTAAACATGATTTGGCAGATGCTTCATATGAAAATTCAGTTATGAGAAAATGAAACATCTTAAATTATAGTTTTGTGTCGGATTATCACAATTAAAGGGAATAAATAGGTTTCATTCACATTCTGGTTTCTAATTGGTTTATCAGACACAGCAAAAATGAATTTATCTTAAGCAGAGCAGCAGGTTCGAGTCCATTTCTGCTGCCTGAAATTGTGCCAACTTGTCTTGAGTTGATGACCATCTAGGTAATAGAGTTGCATAATGACACTCGAAATGTGCTGTGATTATCAAATCACGTGTGTAATACACATGCTGGAACCAGTATTCTTACATACCATGCTTACTGTACACATATGACGCAGATTTGACCATCATGACAGTTGACACCCTTGAGTATCATGGCATTTCTCTAATTACAAATTTAGCAGGATAGAACTTTAAATTTTTGAAAGTTAAGTCTAGCTTCATGGTTTTTCATTGAATTAGTAACTAGATTTTGCAGAGAATTTTTAAGGACACTGCCCTGCTGCTGCTGGAATATTTTGGCATGCTTTTGGAATACCAAGAAAATGATAAACTGGAAAAGCCTAAAGCTAAAATATTGCATGTCATTAATGAGACAATTTGTTTAATTGTGAGATTTCACACGCTGCTAATCCATATAACCTCAATTCTTCATAAGAAATAGTACATCCTGTCCTTATTCTGTAGCTCACTGACTACTACATGTAGGTGATTAAGCATATATCCTTGATGGTAGTGTGAAGGAAGTGATGCTGTTTCCATCATCATCTTTTTTTTGCCTGCTTAAATCTGTATAACCTCAAATCTTAATAGAGAATAGTACATTGTATTGTTATTCCGTACTTACTAACAACCAACTGTAGGTGGATTAAGCATATGTTATTGATGCCAGTGTGAAGAAAGTGATGCTGTTTTCATCTTCTTTTCTTTTGGTTCCACAGTGACTATGAGTCACTAGGTGACCTCATGCTTGATATAAAATTTTACTAATTTCGAATCTTCTTCTTGTTATGAAGTTAATTACGGTGGTTTTTATTTGTTATCGGTTTGTCCTTTTACTTTTATCTGGAAGAGTACAATGACTCATGCTTTCCTGGTGCTATGTCCTAACATCAAATCACATATCTTTTCTAGGGGGCTGGTTGTTCTGATGCATGGCTTGAATGAACACAGGTTTGTTTATGTGCCGAATGGTCCATTTGGAACTCATTTTCTGTTGATTCTATTATTTGATTATTATCTCACAATACCATTCTTTACAAACAGTGGAAGATATAATGACTTTTGCAAGGGAGTTGAATGCTCATGGGTTTAAGGTGTATGGAATGGATTGGATTGGTAAGTTTGAAATTTTACATGGTTGTTTGGATTTCTCATTCCTGATTAGACAAAATAATCTCTTCGTGCTTGCTTGATATCACTACCTTGCATTTTAGTGATCATAGTTGTGGTGGAATTTGTGTCTGTCTTGTACTTGAAGTGTTTTAATTTTTGACAACTATTTTCTTCGAACATAACCTTTTGGTTTCTTTGTGGAGATGGAATTGAAAAGCATATGATAGTATGATCTCATGTCTTCTTGACAAATGTCTTGATTTGCCCCCCTCTGGCATGGGTATAATCTTAATCATTCGATGAGTTCTCTAGAGGCCAAGATTTGTGGTTTCTGATTCATTAAAAGGTGTTGGAATCATATTTCATACAATCACGATGCTTAAAAGAGACCGAGTTGTCTCTCTATAGGATTCCCTTGAGCTTATGCAGTGACACAAAAAGGAAAAAAAAAATCTCTTATCAAGAGGGGTTATAAAACTCAGGTTGTTATACTGACTTTACATTCTTAAAAAACCTTTTCAACAATGGTCATTTTCTTTATCTGCTCATGATATTGCAGAGCAGCTTGGTTTACTCCCACCCACTGTTTCTTAAGGGGATCATGTGAAGCTGGATGGATCATAAAGTTAAGATTGTATTTCGAGTTAATGCTTATGGCATTGATTCTACAAAATTAGTAAGGAGTGCAAACTGGAAGAAATAAGTTGTCTATTTTAGTAGTGCAAATGTGCTACCTTGAACATTATATTTCCACAAGTTCATCACCTGTGCTATGATGGATGCTCTGGGTGAATAATTATGAAATTCTCATGCTAAAGAAAGGAAAAATCCATCAGTCACTTGTATTTTTAGTTTCCTTGGTTAAAAGTTCTCACTTCTCGCTGAAATATTATTTACGTTCATGGTAGAAGTAGAATCCAAATCGGAGCTGGAAATTATATTAACACTAACAATTGATGGGAGAAAAACTAATATATAATCCCCGCTTTGATGCATTGTTTCTCCTTAACTGTTTCATGAACTTGCAATCTTCTTCAACAATGCATCTATATTTGGGTGTTGCAGGATCTGGGCTTTCTGTCCATTGGTGCAAAAAGTAACATGTGAAGCTACTCTTAATAAGTAAGCTTGTTATTTGCATGCATGTGTCTGGCCTCACTTTTTCCGAAAATCTCAAAAGGGAGGACTAGTGCTTCTCTGTCATGGTCTTCTAATATGTTTTCCAGCTTTATGAGCTAAAGAGGCGGGAAAAAGAAAGATATTGTGTGCTTAGCCTTTGTAAATTTCTCCTTGGGAGTAATGTTTTTGACTAGTGTCGAACTTTAGAAAAATACTGAAGAAAATATGATCCCATGCCTGATGTCAGCACATTGCAGAACAAGCCTTCAGTTTGAAGGCACATAACTGTGCTCATGTCATGTTAACCGAGTGACAACATTGACACCTGAATTAAGATCTGATATTTCTGTTGCAATTCAAATTTGCTGGTGAAAGCTGGATGCCCCCTTTTTTTATGGCTTAAGCAAAAGTTTCTTTATTTTATGCGTTTTTGATTTTCCATGTGCAATCCAATTCACTTTACGAACATTTTTTTTTATTATTAAAATGATATCTTTGTAAGTTACATTTTCATTTCCACATCCCTCTCCGTCTGGTATGGGTGTGAGGGCCGATGTGTAGCCACTCATATTGAAGGACTTTAGCTGCATAGTTTCTGTTTGCAACTTGCTGCTTTGCTAATTAGATTACATGGTGCAGTATCTTCTGAAAATTAGCTCATGAGTTTTTTTGTTGTCTTTTATGTATGTTTTCTAACCTGTTCAATCCTTTTCTTCAAACTAGGACATGGTGGAAGTGATGGTCTACATGGATATGTTCATTCTCTTGATTACGCTGTTGATGATTTGGTATGTTTTGATTTGTATCCACAAGATGCTGATGGGTTTATTTTGCATCTGATGAATCTAAATGCACTCTATTCTTGTCCAACATTGTACAGAAATCATTTCTTGACAAGATCTTAACAGAAAATCCCGGGGTTTCCATGTTTTTGCTTTGGGCACTCAACAGGTGCAGCCATTGTTCTCAAGGTATGGTTTCTTTGCAATTATAGTCTCTTGTATTTCTCTAAATGTATCATTTAGCAGAAGCTCCCTGTTAATGTGTATGCCTGGGTTTATGCACTTATTCTGTATTGCATGGCAAGATCCAATCACAACATGTGAAATCAAGGTTCATGTAATTATTTCTCTAACAATTTTCACTTCTTTTTTTGAGTAAATTTGCAGGCGATGATAGATCCAAAAGTCGAAGCCAGTGTATCTGGTGTGGTATTGACTTCACCTGCAATAAGAATTCAGCCATCCCATCCTTTGGTTGTGGTAAGAATCTCTGTTATATTTGACTTTCTAGTTCATAAACTATAGAAAGACATTGGGTGGTACTTTGTTGATATGAGAACAGAAATCAAATCACTATATGTGATGCCCTTATTTTTTGGCCATGACAGATGCTAGCCCCAGTTATGTCATTTTTTATACCAACTTTCCAACTTAACACATCAAATAAGAAGGGCATGCCAGTTTCTCGCGACCCAGAGGCACTAGTGGCTAAGTATTCGGACCCACTAGTCTACACCGGACCTGTCAGGGTAAGGACTGGCTATGAAATTCTCCGAACGACAGCCTATTTACAGAAGAATCTGGAAAGATTGCGAGTTCCATTTTTTGTTCTTCATGGTGCTGCTGACACTTTAACTGACCCGGATGCTTCGCAAAAACTTTACGAAGAAGCATCCTCTACAGACAAGACGATAAAACTATTAGAAGGTTTCTTGCATGATCTCCTATTTGAGCCAGAACGGGAAGAAATCATGGAGGGCATAATTGATTGGTTGAATTGTAGAGTGTAATAGAAATCATTGAAATCTTCACTAACGAAGAGACAACAAGATCAGAAAGGAGTGAAGGCTATCCTTTGTTCAGCAGCGTTTTTACACACCGCTGCTTGAAGTCTTCCATTTAAGTAGATAAGACTAGTTTTTTATTGATGAATAAGATTCAGCATTGTTTATGTTGAAACTGGACTTTGTTGTTTCTGTACTCGTTTCACCGAGTGTAATATTATTTTGGAGAATTTAGGATCCATCCAAAACCCAAATATATATTGTAATTGTCGCCTGCAATGTCTCTGAAAAATGAGAATTTCTTGCAGGTCAGGAGCATTTTCCCATCATTGTTGTAGGCAGACCAGTTAGCCACCATAAACACCTTCAACATGCATAGTTAAACACCATGAATTCATGCAGTCTACTAACCATTTGTTCTTCATTGCACTTAACATTTGACTTGGCAGCAGGGTATAGTCTTTTCTTGAGAATCTAAATATTATCTGTTTATTAACCTGGGATGATTTAATCATCTACTTTTTAAATATACAATTATTTTTTTGAATGCGAAGAAAACCCTCACTTTAGAATGTGCATTTTATAGGTCCCAACTAAACGAGTAAAATCCCCTGGTTATCCCAGATTTTTACAAAGAATATACATTCTGACTAGAATTTAAAACATGCTATGCAAATAACAAATTTTTTGTCATCATGCCATGCTTGATGTTTAAACTAAAAAAAAAACTAGCTTTCATTCTAGAGGCTTTTTTGGTTTTGTTTTTTTACAAGGTCAATTATGTAAATGTCCTAAAAAACGTCTACTTTTTTTATTGAATTTTGTTCTAAATTTTCTCTTTTGATTTTTTTCATGTCAATCTTACATAATAGACTATTAGCTGATTAAAATTACCTCGATTTATCTTGGATTTTCTTCTTCAACACTATATATTTTTTTTAATCTTAACATCAGATTATTAGACCTTAAAATTAACAATTTACTATTAGACCTTAAAATTAACAATTTACTTTTACTTTTTCTTTTTGCGTATTCTTTTGGTCTCGTATCTCAAGTCATATTTTAGTTTATCTAAACTAGATTGTCTCGGATTATTGTAACATATTGCCCGCCACCAATCAAGTTCAAATCTATAAATAGAAGAGCAGGGATCATGTGATACAATAGTTTATGGTGGGCGCTAATAAACCATGGAAGAAGATGCGAAAGAAAGTTTATTGAAATTCAATGGAGGGCAACATCATTCTGAAAACACACAAACTCAGCATAGAAATAAGTTACAAAATCACTTCCACGAGTGAAATTCTTTTCAATATTTTTCTTCAACTCTTCTTTACCTCCTCCTTGATCTTTCTAAGCGTGTTCACGTAAGTATAACTGGAAAATGACACAAAAAGCTTGCGGAACCTGCAGAATGAAGCCACGCAGAATGAAATATCTGACCCAGAGGAAAAACAGAAATGTAAAGGAAGCAGATTGGTTACGTTTCAAATTGTGACAGGATACATACCAAATCCATTGGCTTGAATGTTCTGCCATAGCATGAAAGCTCTTCCGGGGATGCTCATTTAGCAGGCAGTGCGTCATTCCGTCAGCGTATCTCAGCGGTAATAACATGGACAGCCAAATATCAACAGGTCCACTGTACTTCCGCAAAATGCAGGTACTGGTCTGAGAATGCATGGAGAAGAAAATGAACATCCTCATCATAAGAGATCAACACAAATGATATAATATGGCCAATCATTTTGAGGGGAAAAGAAAAACAGTTAATTGAACTTCTGCTGCAACTGATATTCTCCAGAGACCCACATTTTAGCTGGCAAATGCAAGTATTCAATGCCAGCACATCACCGTACTAAAATTAAATAAGAGATATTTCACAAGGGAATGTGGGGAGAAGGAAGATGCACTTTTGGTAAACAGAAGTAGAAATATATTCATTATAAACTACAAATAATATAAAACAATGGGGTTGCCTGCTCATGTATGTTTTCACAACATCAATGGATCCGGTCAAATAACTGAACCACAGAAAACTGGCATAAAATGTAACGTTAGGGTAAACTAGGAGAAGCTAAAGAACATGCATGCTTACGAGTTCCCAGGCTTCCACACTTCTTTTTGAAACATTGTGCAGGAGCCGGCTGCATATGCAGAAAACATATAGAGTTAAAATAAATAAATAATCCCTGAACTAACAGCAACTTTTTTCATTGGGGCTATTTGAAATGGGCCATTTTCTTAATAGCAAAAGAAAAGATTCAAAGCAGGCATAAAATTTATCTTGCACTTTTGCACAATGATATGGCAGTTATGCAATCCAAAATGCAGCCCAAACATGTTACCTGCTACTCCACTACAGATAAAGCTTGAAACTTTGAAATTTAAAAATGAAACTCATATACAAAATACATTCCAAAAGGAATATAAAATTTAACAGACAATTTAAATGCAAAATAAAGTAAGATTTTACTGCTCTTTCATTTTCATATTCCTTGCTCATCTTTAACAAGTCTTTCCATGAGTCTATTATGATTCAGAGATTTCATACAAAATACAGTACTGGGACTTAATTTGTGCATTCTAGTTCCCCATTATTCTGTCTGATTTCCTTGTTCTATTGCAAGTATCGGATTTCATAAGGGACTTGAACGTTTGAGGCTACATGAATGGTGGGCATACATTCCAAAATCATTTAGTTAAATGGAGTTATTAATGTTAAATGGTCTTAGTAGCAATAGTTCACATTTAAACAAAATGACAGATGTATGAGAACCAGGATTGAGAAAAGAGAAAAAGTCTTTAAGCATATATAGTTTACTAAAGCTTAAAAGCATCAACTTACCATACTCCATGATGAACATCACGATGATTACAATGACCAGAAACCCCATAGTTATCAAAAGTAATAATCTGAGAAGTAAAGAATTTGTGTTTAAGATCAGTGTACACGTGTAAGCCTAAAGATTTAGCCAATGAAAAAAAATACTCATACATGCATCATGAAAGCAAGTATTTAATGACCCTTAACAGTGTTAAAATGGAAGCTGAATGTATCCAATGGGAATGGACAACTGATATAGTTCACAGGAGCCACAAATCTCACCATGTCAATGCCATGACTAGATACCTCCTCTTCAATGATCTTTGCCAACAATTCATGGTCCCAGACTTTGCCAAAACCATCCTACATGTTGACACTGCATCAGGTTTCAGAGGCCTCAAGATGAAAATTCAACTAAAATTATAATACACGGGTTTCCAGGGATGACTAGGAGTGCAACCTGCAAATCTGGATGGTCTAGAACCTTCACCTGTTGAAGTGGAACCTGCACAAGCAGAAATTGGAAGTTCAAGAACATAAAGGTGGTTCAGGTAAAATGCTTAGAAAATTTTGTTTCTCAAATTTTGATGATGTTTTCAGGTTACATCAACTAATCAATACAATTTCTAAATTTCAAACCTTGATTGTTTCAATATGAATATAAGATATTGGACTGCCAAGTGTGCAGAAAAGTTTCAATTATTTAGATTCCAGATTACAAAGTACAGATTTGAAACCATAGATCTTTGGTGTTCCATGTTCCTAATCCACCTTGAGGACAGCACAAGCCTGGTAGAACTCCTGTTTTCTAGTGTTTCCTATACCATCTGCATTGCCTACATGGAAAAAAAAATAAAATGAATTACAAAAAAAATTGTTTTAAAAGTCACAAGATACACACACACACCAGGGTGTCACCCTGACCATTTAAGAAATTTATGAAACCATCCATAAAGGGAGCCTATACCCAATGCTTGGATAGGGAGCACCAGCCTTTCCAAAATCCATTTCAAAAAGGAAAAAGGAAAAAGAAAAGTGCTGAAAGGAGGGGGAAAACAGAAAAGAACCAAAGACTTCTGTGCCTTCAAAAGGAAGAAGTTTAGCAAGGGCAGATAAAACATATATGGATTAAAACTTCTTGTGTTGAAAATGCAAGCCTCCCATAGTTAGCTATTTAAAGCGCTTTAGCAGCAGGCTTTAAACTCAGATGCTTATATTAACTGCTTTAAAACTTAGTAAATGTAATTACACTAGCAAGTAAACATGGAAACAAGATCCTAAAATCTCATTTCATAGATCATCTTTTGGTGAAAATATTTAAACAGGGTAAGAAATGAAATCATTATATAGGTTTAGAGATGAGTTCAAAACCAACAAAACAAATTCATTGCACACTTTGTGATGCTAGTTTAAACTTTTTACATGCATTTATCAAGCAGTGGTATGACAAAATTGTAATATTCAACTTCTTTCCCACTCCAAGTAACATCTAATCAACTTTTACAATTTAGGGCTTTGCCTTAATTGAAGCAAACAAAAGCAAAAAATAGCAGGAAAAAAAGAGAGAATCACCGTATAATTTGAAACCTGAAAGATCAACAACTATAGAGTAGGAGACTCCTAATAAAGGAAGCTTTAAACTTCTCCCTTTTAAGATATAATGCCTAACAATCATATTAGGGAATACAAAAAATAAACCAAAAGCAAAATCTGGCTCCATGTGGCAAATACTTCTGGGTTCTATTAAGAAAACTTCACAGCAGCACATTCTCAATTTTGGTCTAAGCATTTCTTAATTCCAACCATGGCCAACCCAATAGACATAGAATTACATCTAAACATGAAAGAATATTGAAACTAAATCACATATTAATGAAAGCAACATTACCAATTGAAAAAGCATAATATGTAAAGATTATGCCCTCTGGAAATCAGATAGTTTATAGTTGGTGAGAAGAACCTGTACAAGATTTTTTTATAAGAAGCAACACAAATTTCAACATAACATAAAAAAAAATCAACTTTAAATGCCAAACACCTAAAACAAGAAGCTTTACATGGATTCATCGTCTGGGTGTGCAACAACAAGCAGGACATTTCTCTTGGATAGAGCTCTATCTAGGGTTTAATAAGAACAAAAGAGTGTCAAACCTTAAAAAATAAAACCATAAACAACATATTATTAAGAGAAAGCAAAACAATGTTTATTGCATAGGAAATTTCCACCAACCATCACTCAGAAATGAAGTTTTTGAAAATGAAAGTTGACGATGATGAGTAAAGAACTTTCCATAAAGAGGCAATCCAAAGTACAATTAGTGAAACAACAACCAAACTCCATCCCATCTTTATAGAGCATTCACCTGTTAAGTACAAAGGACACACAAATGAACACACTAATTCAGTTATAAGGAAAATAATTTACAACATTGCATGGAAAATTGAAATGACACAACCTTTTCATTTTTTTTGCTATGAATCCAAATGGGTTTTTGTTAGAATCAACGAAATTTCAAATAGTTTATGAGATGAAGAAAAAAAGAAATTAAACTCACGCCGGTCTCAATGCCATGCGTTCACCGGTGATCTTGTCTTTCGTCTCTGTTTATTAAGTTTGATTGATTGATGATGGTTTTTAAGTTCTCGATGGTTTTGTTTTCTTGGCTCTATTTTTTTTTAAATAGTTTGGGATTTAATTATTATTAGTTGTGAATTAAAGCTAGTTTTAGGTTTTTTTTAAAGAATTATTTTTTATATTTTTTTCATTTTTATTTTTATTTATATTTTCAGTTGTAAGAAATAAATTTTTAAAAATAATTATAAAAAATATTATTTTAATGTATTTTTAAATGAAAAATTCTTTTAAAAAACAATAATATTATAATATTAAATTAATTTTTATTTATTGATTATTATTTCTCTATTTCTTTATGATATTTTTTACATGTGTAGAATTTTTGGAATTGAATTCAATCCATAAAGTTACATTAATTTTATATTTGTAGCTTTTTTTTAAGGTATTGACTTAAATTCAAAATAAAATTTAATTTATAAGAAAATGACCAAAAGCGAATCAAAGGGATGCCAAATGATTTGCTAAGAAATTTAGTTTGTAATTGATATTGAAAATTATTTTTCAAAAATACCCTCTTTTTATTTCATTCTAGAAACCCTAACTTTCATCTCTTCTTTCCTACTCTTTTTCTATCTTTTCTTTTTACAACCGCATTGCATGTTAAAAACATTTTTGAAAAAAAAATTATTTTTTATTTTATTTTAAATTTAAGTTTTTAGTATTTTTATATTATTTTTATATGTTGATGTCAAAAATAATTTTTAAAAAATAAAATAAAAATTATTTTAATGTATTTTTGAAGAAGAAAAAAAAACACTTTAAACCATATTTTAAAACAAGTACTCCAACTTGACACCTTGTGTAATTGCTAAAAAGACTTTTTAAACTAAAAAATAACATTTATTATTTAAAGAATTATACATCTAGATTTCAACAATTTTTCACTTGCAGCAAAATAATTTCACTTATTAGTCATTTGTTTTCTAGAAAGTTAAATGAGAAAGTTGAATTTTTCACAAGTTTAATCCTTTGACAGCCAACTTTAACATACATAACCTCTTTTTTGCTCAACTTCTAAAATAATATTATTAAAAAAAAATTTAAGATTCTTAATTGAATTTATTTCCATAAGTATTCCAAACAATATAATTAAATTTAATTATTTTATTTAGTATTTTATTCTAAACACGTGAATTGTACTATGTTATTTATTCAATTCAAATAATATGTTGAAGTAAATTCAATTTTCATTTGTGATTTGATTACAAACAAGTTATCAAGGCTCTCGTTAGATAGCATTTATCCAGTTTACAGACTTAACCTATGAATAAGTGGATCAACATGAAGATATCCTAAGAAGTTATTGTTTCATTTAAGAGAAAAAACAAATGTGAATATTTTTTAAATATAATTAAAATGATTTTATTTTGGACATGATTTTTTTTTAAATCCTTGAAATCAACACGACTAAAGTTAACCAAGTTATCGGTTGACCTATTGGGTCATTTAGGTTTAATCAAGTTACTTTTCAAAACAGTTTGAAAAGAAACTAGGTCTAAACTCTAAATAGATGAGTCACCAAGTTAACCTATCAAGTCTAGTTTAATAGCTATTCTTACAAATGACAAATTGAATATATGTAGTTTATCCAAATCTTTAACTAAAATGGCATTAATTTTATTTCTATTTTAAGTATACTACCAAAAAAACACTAAAAGAACTAGGTGTTTACCTATTCTTTCTAATTTATGCTTAAACCTAATGACACTTTTATTTTAATTTTTTTCTAATATTTTTTAATTTTTTTTTCATTTGATCCTTTCAAAGAACTTGATTTTGAGTTCTTAAAGTGTAAGAAAAATCATGATGTTTGATAAATGATCGATTTTGCAAAAAAACTATATTTAGAATTTTTGTTTTTTGAAAGATTGAAAATGATGAAACTGAAAAAAAAACATAACATCTCTCTTTGAGATTTTTGTTACTAAAGGAAAAAAAAGAAGAAGAAATCAAGCACAAAAATGAATGAAAAGAAGAAAAAAAAGGTCATTAGAGCCACATCAAAGGTACAACATGAATATATGTTGCCATCTAAGAAGCCCTTATTGAGACTAATTCTAACAGCATCAAGTATGACAATTATCAAAGACTCAAGAAACAAAAAAAAGCCAATGAAGCTAGAGAAGTTCTTGAGTAGTATTGCCCATAATATGATATTCTACTTCAGTACTTGATCGAGAACAATAATTTGCTTCTTACAACTCTAGAAAAGATTAGTTAATCACCAAGGAAGAAACAAAAATCAATAATAGAACGACGATCAATAAGATCACCATCTCAATCAAAATCAAAAAGGAACACACCTCAAGAGAGGAATGAGCTGAATAGTGTAATCCCATAAAATATAGTGCCTTTGATATATCATTGACCATGTACCAAGGTATCATAATATGAAGAACAAGGAGCAACTATAAACTGATTGAGAATATGAACAACATAAGTAATGTTTAGACGAGTAGCCATGAGATAAATAAGACTACCAACTAATTATCAATATAGTGTGGCATCCTTCAGAGATTGACCATTAAAACGAGTAAGATGATTTTGAGAATCAATCGAAGTAGATGCAGTCTTGCAATTAGTGAGACCAACACGAGCCAAGAGATCAGAAGCATACTTGGCCTAAGAAAGAAAAGAACTAGTAATATCACAATTGATCTCTAATCCTAGAAAATAGTTAAACAAGCCCAAAGTCTTTCATCTCAAACTAAATGATTGAGGAACTGCTTTGAGATTTAGAGATTTCAATAGCATCATCCCCTAGTGATACTTATGTCATCCACATAGAGCAAAAGGGAAATGACCCCATTCTTACTCTTACATATGAAAAGAGCATAGTCATAATGACTGGAGGTAAAGCCAAAATCCTGAATGGTAGAGTTGAATTTGTCAAACTAGGCACGCAAAGCTTGCTTGAGATCGTATAAGGCACGTCAAAGTTTACATACTTTTGGAGACTAAATGTTGGATCAAGGAGGAGGATTGATAAAAAAGAATCTGTAGTAAGATTACCATTGAGAAATGCATTCTTGACACTCATTTGATAAAGATTCTATTGGCGAGCAGTAGCAACAACAAGCAGGTTGTGCATTAAAGTAAGGTGAGCAATGAGAGAAAATGTTTTCTCATAATCAATCTCATATTCCTGAGAGAACCCTTGAGCAACATGATGAGCTTTATAATGCTCAATAGAACCATCTAAAGTGTGTCTTGTTTTTGTACACCTATCGACACCCAATAGTAGTTTTGTCAGGAGAAAGATCAATAATTTCTCAGGTATGATTTATCTAGAGCCTGCAATTCATTAGTCATAACTTGCTGCCAAAGTGGATTTGACTAAGCCTCACGATAGGAACTAGGTTCATAAGATAAAAAACAGTATAACCAACAATAAAATCACAAAAAACATATGGTTTTGTAACCCTTTATGGTCGTCTTGATGAAGGTAGAGCTAATGGAGATGATGGTTCGATAGGAAGCTCAACGGAAGTATTGGATGAAGGATCATCATCGAAGACATAACCCTTAATATGAGCAGCAAATATGATAATCTTTGGTGAACTAGAGAAAGTACCTTCATCAAACTCATTAGAAAACAAGTTTATAAATAGATCAATGAATACTACATGTGTAGGGTAAGTGAAATTTAGACAATGATGAAAACATTTCATACTCCTAAAAAACCATATGACGAGAAATGCGAAGACGTTTAGCGATAGAATCCCAACAACAATACCTTTTATATTCGATATTATACCTTAGAAAACAAGAAAGACAAGAACGAGGTTCGATTGGTGTGTTCATGAGGTTGAAGTAAGATCAATGAATACCAGAGAGGTAGATGTGTGAGGTAACTGAAATTTAGACAATGATGAAAACATTTCATACTCCTAAAAAACCACATGACGAGAAATGCGAAGACGTTTAGCGATAGAATCCCAGCAACGATACCTTATGTATTCGATATTATACCTTAGAAAACAAGAAAGAGGTTCAATTGGTGTGCTTATGAGGTTGAAGTAAGACAAAACATGCAAATCCAAAGTATTATAAGAAGAGGTTCCATACAAACGCTCATAAGAAGAATTATTGCTTATAATAGGAGTAGAAATTTGATTGATGATATAGGTTGTAGTAAAAACAGTTTCTCCCAAAAAATGTTTAGGATAGAAGAAGGATATAAGGAGAGCACGAAAGTGTCAAGAATATGATGATGCTTTTTATTCTGCACGACCATTTTGTTGAGAAGTGTTATGGGCAAAAATGATGAGGTTGGGTACCTTGAGACCAAGATATGAAAGAAAATCAGAATCTTGATATTCCATAGCATTATCAAAATAAAAAGTTTATAATAGTGCTTGAAAATTGAGTTTTGACCATAAATGAAAAATTGCATAATAAATTTGTTTAAGTTTAGACCATTTTTTCATGAGAAAAATCCAAGTGTAGCGAGCATAATCATCAACAAAGATAACAAAATAATAAGAACCGCCTATGGTACGTGTAGGTGAGGACCCCTAAACATCAAAATGCATAAGAACAAAAAGGAGTAGTAGAAACAAAAACACTTTTAGTCAAAGATAATGCAGGATGTTTAATTAGTTAAAAAGATAAACAATTTATATTATTAGGACCAACATAACCTAACTTGTCTCTAGAAATCAAAGTTTTGAAATGACAAAATGAAATGTGTCCCTAAGCGACAATGTCATGATGAAAAAATTAGATGTAGTGGAAGCAACATTATAGTTTAAGGGGTATTCGGAGATAAATAAGCTCGAAGAGACATCCATGCCTATGGCCTATCCTAAGGGCTCTATCTTGTTAGAGGATCCTACACCAAACAAACTTCAGCAGAGAAGATAGACCAAGTTCACATAGTTGACCCACATATATAAGATTTAAGGTAAGTGTAAGGATGTGATAAGTTTTTGGGAGAGAGACATTTGATGTAGAAATATAACCAATATGACTAACAGATATATTAGAACCATAAACGGTGTATATAGAGGAAATATAGGATGATGAAGATTTTGAAAAAAAAGACGCCAAGGTCAGAGGTCATATGATTACAACATGCTGAATCAAAAAAAATCAGAAAAAGGTACCTAAGATGGATGACAGAGTAATAGAAGGAGTAGTATTAGTGAACATCACATGTTTTGATGATTGAGGCAACATCATCCATAAAGAAAGATGGAGTTGATGACTCGATATTACTAGAAGACAAAGATCCCTCAGAGATGGCAGCTTGCAACAAAATGAGATGCAGGAAAAGACTTTGAACTTATACCCAGAACAAGAAGATTTTGTCCAAGCAAATTGTGGACAATTACTTTATAATTGACCCGGAGCAATCTTATGGCAGGATAAGCACTTACAAACCTGATATTTTCTCCAGAGAATGATTAAAGGTAAACAATGATTGGAACAATAAAGACATGTTCATTGTGAAAACGATCGAGACTGAGGAGTAGCCATAACTGAATTTATATTATGAGATTTGAGAGTGCCAAAACAAGTCTCATTTAATATTAGTTCTGAAACATATTGCTCCAAAAGTAGGCAAGGGAAGATGATGAAGCAGAGAAGCTCATACAAGTTCAAAAGTTTTATTAAGGCCATTAGAAACTATAACAATCTTTGATGATATCGATAAAGTAATAAAAAAGTATGGCATCTTCAGAATATTTCCAATTAGGCTCAGATTGAGAAAGTTGATCCCAAATAGAATACATATGAGATAGAAAATCATTAATGGATTGACCAGGTGTTTGGTGTATATGGTGAAGATTCTATAACAACTGATATTAATGAGCATGCCTAGTAGTCTGATAATGTTCTTTTAAAAAATCCCAAATTGCTTTATCGAGATAAAGCAATGGTATCATCATCCTGAAATCGTCCAAATTGTAAATTGATAGAAGGCACACATGTGTTCCTGAAACCAAGTGATAATTTGTTAGGTTTTCCCATCCCATTCATCTAATCGATCGACAAATTAGTTCTCACTTTCATCTGTATTTTGTGGTGGTTTACCAAGAGTATTGTTGATAATGCGCCAAAAGTCTTTTTCCTTTAATAAACCTTAACATAGCTTGTGCCCAAATAACATAATTAGAACCATCAAACACAATGGATATAGGTTGAGCAACTTCGAACGATCCATTATAAAAACACTAGGGCAACAACAGTTTTATAGCAATTCTTAAGTTGATAACTAATGATGATAATTGTAGTAGCTACAAGGGACAATGACAAGGACAACAACAATGATAGTGGGAATAATAGTGATACCATAATAGTGGCAGCGACAATGGCAATGCCAAAACAAGATAAGCAAGAAGACGACAAGAGGTTGATCAAGACAATGTAATTGATCAACAATGATCAAAGCGATGATGGTTGTGAAGCTATATATGTTGCGACAATGCAGATCAACAATGACAAGACAGTCACTACTAAAAAAGGGGGGTGTTTGCAACGGAATTTTGTTTAGCAACGGATTTTCCGTTGCTAAACACATTTCGGAAAACAAAAAAAAAAACATGGTTTGCAACGGAAATTCCGTTGCAATTTAAAACCATTTGCAACAGATTATCCGTTGCAAAATAAAATTACTTTGCAACGGAAAATCCGTTGCAATTGACAACCATTTGCAACGGATTATCCGTTGCAAATAAAAATTACTTTGCAACGGAAAATCCGTTGCAATTTAAAACCATTTGCAACGGATTATCCGTTGCAACAAAAAATCACTTGCAACGGAAAATCCGTTGCAATTTAAAAATTAAAATGCAACGGATTATCCCTTTAAAAATTTAATTTGCAACGGATTTTCCGTTGCAAAATAAAACCATTTGCAACGGATAATCCGTTGCAAATGAAAATTGCTTTTCAAAATCCTGGCGCCCATACAAACTGTTTTAAAATATTATTAATATTTATTATTATTATAATAAGCATAAAAACCCACCCCCGTCTGTTACCCTTCATCTCAATCTCAAAACCCTCTCCCATCCTCTCTTCTTGCTCTGGCTGCGCGCCCCCCTCGTCTTTTTTCTCCAGCAATGTAGAACGTCTTGCACTCGTCAACCACATCTTCTATCGAAATCCTCTTCTCCTCGTCCGCGTCATGGTATGAGTTCCAAAGAACTCCAAGAAAATCATTCCCAAAACCTTCGGCTTTTCCAGTCTTCACCTTTTCTTCTCTCTTCTTTATTATCTCCATCACAGATCTGGGATTTCTGGGTTCGGGAATACGGGAGAGTTTTGGTTTTCCGGGAAAATTGAGGTGGTTTTCTGGGATTTTTTTTTTTCGAAATATGATTTCTGGGTTCTGGGTTTCTGGAATTTCGGTATCGATGATTTCTGGGTTGATTTCTGGCTTTCTAGGTTGTGGGTTTCTGGGTTTGTGATTTGGAATTTCTGGTGAACAACCACTGTGAACACGCACGGGTGATCTTAGCAGAAGATTAACACGTACAAGATGAACTGGATGAACACTGGATGAAGAGGATGAACACGTACGATGATACGTACGTATGCACTGTGATTTTGGTATTTGCAGAACTGTGATACACCAATGAAGCACTGTGATACGTAGGATGAACACTTACGGTTTGTGATTTTGGTATTTGCAGAACACGCACTGATTCTGGGTTTTTTCGTGATGATTAAATTCTGGGTTTTCTGTGTGTGGGTAATTTCTGGGAATGCAATATGGGTTTTCGGATGGGTTTTGTTTTGAACTGGGATTTGCGAGCACTGTTGAGAACAGCAACTGTGGAAATCTCGAATCTGGGTTTACGGGCAGGAGAACAACAACAAAAAATGTAGCAATTCGATTTCAGAAGAAAAAATTCGATTTCATAATTAATTAAACAATAAATAAATATAAAATTGATGAAGAAAATTAATTACCATTTGCAAATTGCAACGGATTTTCCGTTGCAAATTCAAAATTTGCAACGGGATTTCCGTTGCAAATAAAATTGGATTTGCAACGGCTAATCCGTTGCCAATTTGCAACGGCTTATCCGTTGCAACTTTGCAACGGATAAGCCGTTGCAAATTGGCAACGGATTAGCCGTTTTTGCAACGGATAAGCCGTTGCAAATTGGCAACGGATTAGCCGTTGCAAATCAATTTGCAGTCACCGTTTTGCAACGGAATGAATCCGTTGCAAAATCCGTTGCAAATGCAAATTTGCAACGGCAACCTTACTGATTTGCAATGGATGCTTCCGTTGCAAAACCCCCCCTTTTTTAGTAGTGAGTGTAGAAGCAGTGAAGGTTGTAGACAACATATCGCCAAAGAGGATAAAGACAATTGTGAAAGGAAGGCAAATGCAGCGGCAAGTGTAGCAACAAGATAACACAACTGTGAAGGGTGTTTAACCTTTCATAATTGCGGCAGTGACAGCGAGCGAGTGAACCGAAGGTCAACAGTAAGGAAGTTTATTGCAGCAGCCAGTGGTAGTGATAAGGAAGACATTAGCGACTATGGTGATGAACCAAAGGAAAACAACTTGCTGCAACAACTAGTGGCAGTGATGAGTAAGACAACAAACGAGTGAACTGAAGGTCAACAGTAAGGAAGCTTATTGCAGCAGCCGATGGTAGTGATGAGGAAGACATCAGTGACTATGGTGATGAACCAAAGGAAGACAACTTGTTGCAACAACTAGTGGTAGTGATGAGTAAGACAACACCGACTATGGTGCTGAATCGAAGAAAGACAACT
>CM054991.1:13703018-13879176 GCA_029030765.1 Salix suchowensis
AAAAGACCACACATTATTCATTTGTAGCTTGGCTGAATTTATACACATTTGTATGCTATGTAAGGCAATATTGCCAAATGAATGCTAATAAAGATATATAGTAAATGTTGAGATTTATACAGATATTCTAACGGTAACAATAGCTAGAAATGGAAGTGACTGTTGAGATGTTGTATTAGGAAGGTTTTGTGGAATGTTCCTCAATACGCCCCCTCAAGATAGGGCTTCCGTCAGTAAGGCCAATCTTGGATCTTAAGAGGGCAGTTCTTTGTTGAGACAGTGGCTTAGTCAGCAGGTCGGCAAGCTGGTCCGTGGTGTGAACATGGTGGACATTTAGAGTACCCTTTTGGACTAGGTCACGCACGAAGTGGAGATCAATCTGGATATGCTTCATTCTGGAATGGTCAACAGGATTATAGCTCAAGTGAGTGGCCCCAAGGTTGTCGCATAGTAGGGCAGGAGGTTCCTTGAGTGGATGTCCAAGTTCATTCAGGAGATTCATGATCCACATGGTTTCAGAGCTGCATTCGCAAGGGACCTGTATTCGGCTTCGGTCGATGAGCGGGCAATGGCTCGTTGCTTCTTGGAGCTCCAGGATAGGGGATTTGGCCGAGAAAACAGATGTATGCTGAGGTGGAGGTTCGATCGTCAAGGTTGCCAGCCCAATCAGCATCCGAGTATGTGGTTAGAGCCCAAGGGGTGTCCTTCCGCAGGTGGATGCCATGGAATATAGTGTGTTTGAGGTACCGGAGTAGACGTTTGGCAGCCGTCCAGTGGGAGTGAGTTGGCTTGTGCATGAACTGGGACAACTTGTTGACGGCGAAGGAGATGTCGGGATGTGTAAGAGAGAGATACTGGAGGCTCCCAATTACACGATGAAATTCTGTGCTATCAAATGCAGCAGTGCCATCAACTAATTTCAGTGAAGAACTAGTTGATAAAGGTGTGGAAACATCCTTGGCACCATTCATGTTAGTTTTAGACAGTAAATTACGAATGTATTGATGTTGAGATAGAAATAAACCTGTACCGGTGGCGATGACTTCTACACCCAGAAAGTAGTGAAAATTGCCCATGTCTTTCAAAAATAATTTTGAGCTGAGTTGCTGGATTATAGAGCTCACAAAGGCTGAGTCATTACCTGTAACCACAATATCGTCCACATATACAAGCAAATATCATATAATTTTACCAGTGCGATAAATAAATAAAGAGGAATCACCCTTGGAATTAATAAAGCCGAGAGTGATGAGGGCACTTTTAAGAGTGGAGTACCAAGCTCTGGGGGCCTGCTTGAGGCCATAAATTGCTTTGCGTAATCTGCAAACATGGTCTGGTTTTGTAGGATCCTTAAAACCGGGTGACTGGTTCATGTAAACAACTTCATCAAGCTGTCCATGCAAAAAAGCATTATGGATATCCATTTGCCGCAAAGACCAGCCATTTATAACAGCAATGGTCAGTATCAATCTAATGGTGACAGGTTTAACTACAGGGCTGAATGTTTCGGTGTAGTCAATTCCGGGTCTCTGATGAAACCCTTTTGCCACTAATCTGGCTTTGAAACGTTCAACAGACCCATTTGAGGTTCTTTTTACCCTAAAGACCCATTTGCAACTTATGGGTTTGCAGATGGCCGGTGGTGGGACTAATTCCCAGGTGCCATGTTTCATGAGAGCTGTGAGCTCATCGGACATGGCTGCACGCCATGGTGGCAGAGATAAGGCTTGGCTTACACATGTGGGTTCAAGGCTGTGGGGAAGGGGGTGTTTAGTCACGATGTGTAATTGTTTGGGTTTGTAGATGTTGTTCATGGATCGGGTTGTCATGGGGTGTGTTCGGTGATTGGGTGAGGGGGTTTGGTTGTGGGTTTCTGATGGGGTTGGGTGTGGCTCGGAATTTGGTGGTGGTGGCATGGCTGCGGAATGGTGTGATGCGTGTGTGGGAGATGGAAGATGAGATGCAGGTTGAGAATCAGACGGGCATAAAGCATAATCAGAAAAATCAGAGGTAATTGAGTGTAGAGAAGAAGGAAAGTTACCTGGAGGACATGATCGGACGGTGGTGGCAGACCCCGAATTCACTGGTGTGGCTGGAGGAGGGACTGGAACGGAGGTGAACGGTGTGTCGGTTGAAGGAGGAGAGGAACCAAGTGACGAAGTGGACTGATCAATTGGACTTAGGGATTTGGTTTCATCAAAGATTACGTGTCTGGATAGATAGAGACGTTGGGTTGTGGGCTCAAGACACTTGTATGCAATTTGGGTGAGGGAATACCCAATAAAAATGCAAGGTATGGATTTGGGCTCTAATTTATGATTAGTGTAGGGCCGGGTAAGAGGATAACAAATGCACCCAAATTTTCTTAGTTTAAGATAATTTGGTTTTTGTTTAAATAAAACTTCAAAAGGAGATTTATTTTCAAGTAGAGCAGAAGGTTAACGATTTATAAATATGCAACAGTATAAAATGCATGAGGCCAGTATGATAGAGGTAATTTAGCATCAGTGAGAAGAGTAAGACCAGTTTCCACCAAATGACAGTGTCGACGTTCGGAGACACCATTTTGTTGTGGTGTGTGTGGGGATGTTGTATAATGACTAATCCCATGAGTGGAAAAAAATGGTTTTAGACCAATGAACTCACCGCCATTATCAGAATAAATACTTTTGATGTGTGTCTGAAATTTTTTTTCAACAAGTAATTTAAATTGAAGAAAAATAGTCTTGACACAAGATTTTGCTTTGATGGGATAAAACCAAATATATTTTGTGTAGTGATCTACAAATATTAAATAATAATTAGAGCCATCTAGACCAGTGCAGTGGGCAGGGCCCCAAACATTAGTATAAAGAGTATCGAGAGGTGCGTGACTTTGAATACTTGTGGATCGAAAAGGAAGTTGATGGGCTTTATTAATAGAACAAGAAGAACATAAAGAATTAATTTTTTTTTGTGTTTTTGTTGTAGGTAAAGAAAATAAATTGACAAGATTGCGAACAATTTTAGAGGACGAATGTCCAAGACGCTTGTGCCAGCCATCAACGGAAGTGCGTTCGTGCATATTGGCCACCATTTTGGATGATGGGCCAAACAGTGAATTCGGGAACTGGTAAACACCGTCTTCACATGCACCTCTTAGTAAAGTCGCCCTCGAAGCTTGATCCTTCACAAGAAAATGAAATGGGTGAAGTTCAACAAAAACATTATTTTTAGAAGTAAAATGATGCACTGAAATTAAATTTTTAGAAATATCAGGTACGCAAAGAGTATCATTAAGGACAAAATTTTGCATAGGTGTTTTTAATGTTAATGAGCCAATATGTGAGACAGTCAAACCTGTACTATCACCAATAACCACTTCATCGATGCTGTCATACTCAGAGTGAATCGATAAATTTCTCAAGTCACCGGTAATATTATGTGATGCAGCGGAGTCAAGAAGCCATTTCTGATTTTGTGCACCGGATGTGTTTGCACAATTTGCCATAATTTCATTACGACGTAAGTTTGGACACGTCTTGGCTGTATGGCCCATATTTTCACATAGTTGACACTTTGGGTTAAAGTGTCGCTAGATGGGCCTAGTGTTGGGATACTGCCTTGCAGTCTTGAAGGGCTCGGAGTAGTGGTTGGGCTGGGCTGTGGAGGAGTTGGGCCCGTTGTGCCTAAAATTTCCTCTCCATGAGGATCCATTTGGTGAATGAGTTGGCTGTCGGTGGCGATTTGTATAATTAGCAGAGGCAAGCAGCTGCTGTGTAGAGGTGTCCATTCGTCTCAAGTAGTTGTTGTAGCCGACGAGAAGATCGTGCAGTTCTTCAAAGGACAGAGAGGTGGGTCGTGCTCGGATGGAGATAGCCATGTCTCTGAAATCAGAACCTAGGCCGTTCAAAATGTATAAAGTAAGATTGTCGTCTGAAATTGGGTGATCGATGAGAGCAATTTCGTCAGCGAGCGCCTTCACGGTGTGCAGGTAATCCGTGACAGACCAATTCTTGCATTGGATTAGAGTAAGTTCCTCCTTCAATTGCATAGCCCTTGTTCTGGATTTGTTGGCATACATGTGATGAAGCTTCTCCCAAGCTTCATGGGAAGTTTTGGCAGTGGCGATGAGAGGGGTGATGGCAGGTGATGTGGAGGCCAAAATTGCACTGAGGATAAGCTTATCCTGACGAACCCAATGGGTTTTGTTCAAGTCTGAGCTGGAAGTGCCAGCTGGGAGATGGGACACCGAGAAATTCCAGATGACATAATCCAGTAAATTGTATCCAATGAGGAGAGCTTCAAATTGGGCTCTCCATTGGGGAAAAGTGGATGGTTTTAGTTTTTCATTGATTTGAGAGGTAATGTTTAGTGCAATAAGCACATTTTCGGGTGTGGATGGGGGTTGAGAGATGGGATTTGTTGCTGTTATTGGGTCAGCAGGGGAAGACATTGTGTTGGATGAGGATGGATCGATGTGCTCGTGTGAGAGAGGCTCTTCTGATACCATATAGAAAATTTGGAGATGTACAAATACAATGAAAAAGACCACACATTATTCATTTGTAGCTTGGCTGAATTTATACACATTTGTATACTATGTAAGGCAATATTGCCAAATGAATGCTAATAAAGATATACAGTAAATGTTGAGATTTATACAAATATTCTAACGGTAACAATAGCTAGAAATGGAAGTGACTGTTGAGATGTTGTATTAGGAAGGTTTTGTGGAATGTTCCTCAATAACTTGTTGCAACAGCCAGTGGCAGTGATGAGTAACACAACAACGAATATGGTGTTGAACCTAAGAAAGATAGTTTGTTGCGGCACAACCGGTGGCAGTGACGAGGAAGACAACGACGACTATGGCTTTGATACCATGTTGACAAAATAAGATAAAAGAGATAATTGAGTATATTACATGATGTAAAACACATATACAATCATCCTTTATATAGAAAATGATCGAAACTAAAATAAGAAATTTAGAGAGAATCATGGCTAAATATATGACTAATTTATTGCTAATTGATTTACACTTTCTGGTCACGAACAAAGATCATCACGAGGATCAAACTAAAATAAGAAATTTAGAGAGAATCGTGGCTAAATATATGACTAATTTATTGCTAATTGATTTACACTTTCTGGTCACGATCAGAGATCATCACGAGGATCAAACTAAAATAAGAAATTTAGACAGAATCGTGGCTAAATATATGACTAATTTATTGCTAATTGATTTACACTTTCTGGTCACGATCAGAGATCATCATGTCACGGAAAATCGAAAACCCTATGCAAACAAATAAACAATGAAGGAACACAAGAGAACACTTTATATATATTTATATATTCACTAGTAGTTCGGGAAGCAAAGGAAAGTAGAAAAACATAAAATCTTGAACCCTAATTTTAAAACTCAAAACGTGACAAGAAGGAAAAGGGAGCTCAAACACCTCGTTTGCAGCTCCAAAATTAAAAATGAATGTATTCACGACAACATGTGAAGAAGAATAAAAGGTGAAAATGTGGCATTCATGAGAGGTTGTACAATTAAAAATAATATAAAATCATTTTTAAAACCTAACAATACCTTAAACTCTTGTGCCGATCTGACTTCTTAATATATATATATACAATAAGAGTACAAGATAATCATGAGTATATTGAAATTTCAAACTTAAATAACTTTTTTAATTAATGGAAGTATTAAAAGTAATATAAAAATTAGTTTTTTAAATACTTTAGTCAATAACTTAAGCTTTTTAGTTAAATAAAAATATTATTTATGGTGTCACCTTCTTCTTTCTGTAGGGGCTTTGGAAGCATCCACGGTTTTGTCAATTGGTTGTGTGCATAAACTGTATTATATGAAAGTGTATTTGTATAGTATTTTTTAGATTATCTGTTCTGTCCTTTCCTCGATCGTTCTGCCAAGGCCATGGATTCATCCATGGTTTAGTATATTGGTTGTGTCCATGTGTACTACATCATAGTGTATTTTTTAAATTACTTTTTAGATCTTTTTTTCAGAATCTCATTTTAATTTTTATTTTTTTTCTTCTATTTTCTAAGTTTTTAATCTAAGCCAATATATAGTTTGTTTGTTTTTGGTGGCTCAAATTGGTTTTAAGAGTGTTTTTTAAACTATTTTAATATTTTTAATAAAAAAAATATGTTTATTTCCAAAATAGTATTGGAGCAACCCTAATCTTCAAAAATTATTGGATAGAGATGGAGCCGGATCTGCAAGCCGAATACTTGTGCTCAGACCCGTTATTGTCACTCGGGTTTGGATATATTAACTGGATAGCCCGACACCTCAATAGGTCAACTAGTTGTGATCCATTATTTTAAAGTATACAGTAAATAAATAAATAAATAGAGAGAAAGAAAGCATTGTTTATATATCCATATTTTTATGCAGCTTAATTCTGCCAAGCTTTTAAACTCTTAAGAAATTAATTAATAATTGATAGAAAATCTAAAATGCATGGAAAAATTAATTAATAATGTTGATCTGCACGCCTCTTTTCTTCGCAAGATGTGGTGAAATTTATTCAGGTTTCATTATGGTTCGTTTAGGGCTTTCAGTTGTAGAGGCTTGGTCTGCTCTAGGTCTGTTCAAGCTCCTGTGCAAACAACCTTGGTTTGGCTTCGGTAGTGGTTCGAGCCTGCGAGGGAGCCTTGTATTCTTGGTCGATTGTGGGTGATGGCTCAGAAAATATGGTCTGTGTTGACGATTATGCATTAAACGCATAGCTCATTGCTGTGTCCTTGGTCCCTCTACAGCATTGGGAGAGCTGCTGCTTCTTGGGGTATGTAGGATTGGATGCTTGCTAGGGTCCGGGCAGCTCGTTTGGAGATTCCATTTCCTTGAGTCTCTCATTTCTCCAATTAACATATTAAAACCATTAACAAAGTATATAGTGGGAATACAGGATGATAAAGATTTTGAAGAAAGACACCATAGTCAGAGTTCATATGATTACAATATGCTGAATCAAAAAACTAGAAAGAGGTACCTGAGATGGCTGACAGAGCACTAAAAGAAGTAATATCAGTAGATATCACGTGTTTGATGATTGAGGCAACATCATTCATAAAAAAAATGGAGTTGATGACTCGATATGACTAAAAGATAAAGAATCCTCAGAGGCAACAACTGTAAAAGAACGAGATGCAGGAAAAAACTTGAACTTATACCCGGAACAAGAAGATTTTGTCCAGGCAAATTGTGGACAATTACTCTGTAAGTGACTCTGAGCAATCTTATAGCAGGATAAGCACTTACGAACATGACATTTTTCCAAAAAATAATTAGCAGGTAAACGACGATTGGAACAGTAAAGACATGTTCACTCTGAAAAACGTAAGCCCTAAAACATTATATTTTTCCAGAAAATGATTAGTAGGTAAACAATGATTGGAACAGTAAGGACACGTTCGCAGTAAAAACATCAGCCCTAAAAATTGTTTTAGGTCATGTTTTATTGGATTTTTCTATTCTAGCTAGCAGGAGTAACTATAATCATTGGATTTTTCATGCTTTTACGTGCTTTAATTATCTAGGGTTGAAGCAGGGTGTGTAGAGGTTCATTTGCATTTCTTCTTGGTTTTCTTCCATGCCTCTCTCTTAGACCCACATTCACTTTATAAGTGCCATTTTCCTTCCCTGTGCTTGGTTTTGACAAGCTTTTCTTCCTAGGTTTTCATTTTTGCTGAGTTTCTTTTCCTTTATGTCGACGTTGATCGCTTAGAGGTTGTCTCGCTAGTTCTCTACTATCTCACGTAGATTTCAGCAGACGCTAGCGATATTTGAAGATATAAACCTCTGGTCGCACAAACTAAAATAAATAAAATTGAAGCGTCATATTTTAGTATTAATGGCCATGGGGTTCATGCAATATATATTCAAAATATATCACAGCAGGTTAAAAAACAATATATTTGAATTATTGTATGTCCAAAAAGAGCTCATCATCTAGCTGGTGTGCCAGATTAGAACCATTTGCACTAGTAACTATCATCGAAAACCTTTTTTTTTGGCCGGCTGGGCAATGGCAATGATCAACAACAGTATTGTCCTCTGCTGCTAAAGAGAAAACTTTCATTATTTTTATAGCTAGCTAGGCCCCGCCCAAGAATACCATGTACTTTTTTTATAGCAAGAACTTTCCCACAGGGCACAATACATCCAAGTCAAGTTGATTCAAAGCAAACTTTTTTTTTTTTATTTGAAGAAACTCTATCTCGAAAAATATTTTGTAGGTTTAGGTGAACGGGTAAAACTCTGGCTATTCTAGATTCTTACAAGAGATATATACCCTGACTCGAACTCGAAACCTGCAGTGTAGATCTCAATTTTTTTATCATTACACACTCGTTGAGAACAAATCAAAACAAACTGTTATTTTGGATGTGAGTAAATTCTATTCTGAAAAACATTTTGTGGGTTTAGGTGAGTGGGTAAAACTCTAGTTATTCCAGATTCTTACAAGAGATACATACCATTTGACTCGAACTCGAAACCTGTTGTGCAGATCTCAAACTCTTTATTATCACACACTCATTGAGAACAATTCAAAGCAAACTGTTAACGATTGATATTATGATATATGTTTGTGTTAACAACTACATTTTCTTTAATGGAAAAGTGGGCATCCATATGACCACCAGATAACATGACTAGGAAATTAGGGGGGGCGAGAAAGAGACACGTGTTAACTTTTTCAATTGTCTCAAATTTAATCAATTATATATCTCTTGCCTTCTATAAATTATTGCACGAAAAGTTTAATAAATATAGTTTGACTTACATCATCAAACACATCAGGGACCTGCCCTCATATTGTAGCTATCCTTTCCAAGTTGCCCATTTGAGTCTTTTATACAATATTTTTGGTGGGTGCACTTGTGGTCCATTGCTCTCCATTTCCTGCTCAACGCGGTCATTCTAATTTTTGTTTTTTTTTTTTTAATCTATAGTTTGCTCCATTCAATGACTTAAATCCTTTTCCCCCTCTACAAAACATTACATCACTGCCAACTAAACCATGCAAGGATTAATCGAGGAAGAAGTGAGCACCCCTAGGCTCTCTCATTCTACCTAGCTGATCTCTTCCTTTTCTTTTTCTTATTTATTATTTAGCATATGATTCATTTTTGAAGGTCATGTGGCTAACAAGGTCTTGAGGAATATGATGGGTAACAACAACTTAGTTGTGGACTTTTCAAATTCCACAGAGACCATGTTAGAGCTTGAAGAAACTAGTTCTTCGGTTCCACCTTCGCCCATCAGTTCCGAGGAATACATCACTGGTCATGATAAGGATAAACACAAGTACAAGCTTTCTACTCAAAACTATAAGAGTCGATTTATTTATGATCATCATATTCAAGTTATTTTCTTTTCTTTCCTAATTTCTTCTATTTTATGATCATTAATATAGATAGTTTAACAGGATCTTCGTTGGCTCATGGAATGTTGGAGGCATTGCACCACCTGATGATCTGAACATGGAAGATTGGTTGTGCGCAGAGACTGAACCTGCTGATATCTATGTTCTTGGGTGCGTTTTTAATATTCTAATTCTATATAACTGTAAAACTTTAAAAAGATAATTCTATTAAGACTTCCTTTTTTAACTAATATATATATATATATCACAAGAGATATAATCGATGAAATTTGTTGAAAGACTTGTTTATACAATGGTTTGTGCTTTTTATCCTTGTATTATTCGATGAATAGAGAAATTTGGGACTCGAGCCCAATGATGTCGTGTATTTGTGCAGAGTGCCTGTAATTTTATTGAATATAAAAAAAATCAATTCCATATATATTACTTTTTTATTTAATTATAATATCATTACATATATATTTCAGGTTCCAAGAAGTTGTGCCTCTCAATGCCGGAAACATTGTTCTAGGTTTTGAAAACAGCAAGATTTGCACCAAATGGAATTCTCTTATTAGAGAAGCTCTGAACAGTAGTGCTTCGAAACCTGTTCACGAAGATAAAGTAGGGAGAGTTTCAAAAGGTGCTCCCCGCAATGAAAAATAGTAGTAATTCTCTTGAAAAAAGCAGCAATATTTTTCCACGCTGCTTTGATTGTATCATAAGTAAGCAAATGGTTGGGATTTTTATCACTATTTGGGTTCGATGTGATCTCCTTCCATACATACAACATCCTAGTGTCTCATGCGTAGGCTGTGGCATCTTGGGCTGCCTAGGCAATAAGGGGTATATATATCTATTTCTATATCTATATATCATATATATATATATAGTATATATTCCTCACGTAATGAAAAGGGAAAATCCATGCAAATTAATAGATATGTATCAGTGCTTTTCTAACTTGAATATGGCTTGTCATGCAGGGATCTGTCTCGGTTAGGTTTTTCTTGCTTGAAACAAGCTTATGTTTTGTGTGTAGTCATCTGGCTTCTGGAGGGAAAGAAGGAGATGAAAAGAATAGAAATGCCGACGCTTCTGAGATTTTGTCATGCACAAGATTTTCTCGTGGCCCTTTGCGCAACTTGCCACGCAAAATTCTTGATCATGAGTACGTATATATATTTATGTGAGAAAATTCTATACCACAATAATATGCCAACCTTTTTCTGTATCTAACCAGTTAGGTAATTGATCAAAAAGTTCTCTAAAAGACGTGGCGTGATGACAAAGAGCTTGAGATCTGCACAACAGGTCTTAAGTTCGAGTCTAGGACGTGCACCGGGGTTTTACTCGCTCTCCTGGGCTCACAAAGTGCGCTTTCTGGGGAGTGGGGTTTCCTCGAATCCAAAAAAAAATTGATCAAAAACATCAAACATCACTTTCTTTTGCTCTGATCCTTCCAATTTTTCATTTTTTTTTTGTTTTACTTTATGGTGAGGGTGTGAGATATTTGTTGGTTTCATGACAAACTTTTATAGTGTGCTTAGCATTGAAAGTTTATAGGATTTAATTAAGAGTAACCTTTCTGTAATCATCATTAAATAAAGAGAAACGTAGACGACCACTTGCAATTTGGAAATTTTTTATAACAAAAAACAATCTAGTCGGTTAACGGCCAACATGATAATAATTTTCATGTTTATTTAGATGGATTTGTAATGATTTCAATTGTTTTTAAGCTGATTACCTAACCTAAAACTAGAGTCATTTGCATCGAGATTTCAAGTGATGTGAATCTTGACTTCGGCTTTCATAATGCATTGCTGTATATATAATTCAGAATTTATATGAACCGTAGAGTAATAAAATTAAAAACTCGTGAGTGAGACAATTTGTTTTCATATGATCGCTAATTTATTACAAGTTGCATATGTTTAATTATTATTTAACACTATATTGGCTATCCATATGCAGTCAGGTAATCTGGCTAGGAGATTTGAACTACAGGATATACCTGCCTGATACTAAAACAAGATCTTTAGTACAGAAAAAAGAGTGGAACGTCTTGTTAGAGAAGGATCAGGTATATATTGAAAAGATTATTGATGGTGAAAGTCTTATTATATACTTTCAAAATGATTATTACAGTCCTGAGGAGGATGATAAAGTTAAGTTCATTCTGAAAAAAATATTTAGCTCAAGGCCGAGCTCACGGAAGGCCATGTATTCCAAGGCTGGCATGAGGGGATCATTGAATTTGCACCAACTTACAAGTACCATCAGAATTCACAAGTCTACTATGGCTGTGATCAGAAGAGGAAGGGTGAAAAGAAGCGTGCTCCTGCATGGTAACTTGTTGTTCTTGATGATGTTTATTTTGAATCATCTAAAACAAGATATATATAGAATAAGGTGATGCTCAAGAGAGAGGTTTTTTTGCAGGTGCGATCGAATAATTTGGTTTGGAAAGGGACTGAAGCAGAAACAATACAGCAGAAGTGAATCTAGATTGTCTGACCATAGACCTGTCCGGGCAATCTTCACAGCAGAAACAGAAGTCTTAGGTAATTCCAGGAGATTAGGAAGCTCTTTTCCAGGCAGATTCGATTGCTTAGGAAACCATTTTGAAGAGTTTCCAGATGAAAAGATGTCATCTAATGACAGAACAAGCTTCTAGCTATCTACAAGAATAATAGCAGTAACTTTCCATATGCTGTAGTAATTTTAAAGACATAAAAAATGTCACTAGAGCAATATGCATACACCATTCTGTCACAAGTAATTGAAAGAGAAATCATTTATAAGATCCGTGTTATGATTACAGGGGGAAAAAAGAAATAGCAGAAGTAGCAGCAGTGGTTAATTCAACCTGTGTTTTTAGTGGCAGTAGTTAATTCAGCATGTGTTTGCTAATAATCTCATGTATGTGATGGAAGCTCGTTTGTAGTTATCTGATCATTAGAGTTAGATGTACAAAAGTTGTCTGAATTTGTTAAATAGAGAAGAATTATTACCGTACGTGAGAAACTTTGAAGGCAAGCAATCAAAATCTATCATTTCTGTATCTGCAGAAGGTTTCTTTGTTTACCTCTTATTTCTTATTTTCTTATTTCTGAATAATATAAATCATATTCTAGGTTTCACCTGTAAACTTTAAGTTTTTAAATAAGATGGTTTCCTTGACGTGGAATCAGAGCCTTGTTGACTCAGCGGTCACGAGTTTGAATCTCACCATCTCTATTTTATTTTATAAAAATCAAGCATAAGGTAGTGTGAGTTTATGCAAATTTCAAGCCCAAAGAACTTTCACTTGAGAGGGTATGTTTGAGAAGAGATAATCTCATGTAAATTGTCAAGAAATTGTCAAGAAATAATATAATAACTTAACCTTTTAGATGAGATAATTTCTTGACAATTTCTTCTACTCTTCTCAAACCTCCATTCTAGTACTTGTTAAGAAAAATCCTTATATAGCAATTGATATCAGAGCCTCATTCTTGAAATTAACCATGAAATATATCAAAATGATATTTTTTTTTATTTTTTAAAAATTATTTTTGATATAAGCACATCAAAATGATCTAAAAACACTAAAAAAATTAATTTCAAGTAAAAGATGAAAAAATAATTTTTTATAATTTTTTTCAAAACACATTCCCAAAACCACCCTCTAAAATGAAATTTCAAACGGGGGATCAAGTATTTTTTTAAATCTCAACCTTATAGCTCTAGCAAGAATAGAATAACAGAAGTAGTGATAATATTTAATTTAGCATGTGCTTGCTAATATTCCCATGTGATGTAAGTTAGTTGGTAGTTATTTAAATGACAAAGATAGTTGCAAAATAGTTAGCTAAAATTCTTAGTTAGTTAGCTTGAAAAAAAAACAACAATTGCAAGTGAGAAACTTGGAAGGCAAGCAATAAGAGCTTGCCATATCTGTATTTTATAGAAGCTTGCTATCTTTACCTTCTATTTCTTCAAATCTTCTTAATCCTCCATTTTTCTTCTAACATAATTGATAATGAGATACAACAGCACAGTGGAGAACGACTACCTAACAACTCCACCCAATTGAAATACCTAATTACAATATAATATGGAACCCTCAACAATAAAAAGGAACTTTCTTGAAGTGCATATCTTAGGTGATGATTTCTCATATGAGCAATTAATCCAAAATAAGTAAGCATATGGCCACAACATTCCCATTCGACTGTGCAGGGAGGGGAATCTCTAATATTTTATCACAGGCAAGCATATGCTATTAGCGATATCGATTTCGTTTTATTTCGGTCAAAATATTTTATACCAATTATAAAAACAAGATAAAACAGTACAATTTTTACTTCACTTAAAATTTCAGCTTGTTCCAAACATTCCGCCTAAATTTCAGCAGGAACATTCCGGTTTTGTTCTGCCCGTTCCGTTTCGGGCAAATAGTGGGGGTTTTTTAAATAATAAATAATTTTAAAATATTAATCATATCTCTTAATCCAACCGTTAGATTGAGATAAAATTTTGTGGGGAGCCTCTTGACATACTTATATATATTATGTTAAAATCTCAGAGTAATCAGGAAATATAATGACCTTACAAGAATAATAATAACATTCTCGTAATATTATACATTTATAATTTTATTCAGAAAAATCTTTTTTTTTGTCTAATTTTAGATTAAAATGCACAGTTCTAAATAATTTTATTTTTAGATTTAAATTAAAAAAATTGAAGTAATATATTAAATTATATATATATTTATATGCATAAACAATACAACCTCGAAACGGCTTGCCAAAACAATCAGATACCTTTATATATTCCGTTTCAATTGAAAAAAAAACAAAATATTGACTAAAACAGAATTGACAACCTTTATTTATACAAAGTTGATGCTTCTGGCATGCAGCATGACGTTCAACACACAGTTTCTAGATATTTTTTCCATTGAACTCTCCTTGATATGACTCTCCAACCTCACATATGCCATGGCGATATTCACCCATTTATTTCATGCCATACAGCAACCCTGCTAGTAGTTTCATCCATTGCCTAAGTCAGTACATTGTTTTCTAACACGCCCATAATAACAGGAAAACAACCAGCATCCAACTTTTCGTTCTTTTTTTCCCAGGAAAAGAACAAGCTTATGAATCAATGGAACAATAGCACGGTGGAAAAAAAGGATCCTATTTGACACAAAATTAGCACTCCCTCCGCCCCCCAAGAAGAACAGCTTTTGTAAGAGCAAACCACAATCTTGATCATGGCATTTGAACCCTCAGAGGTTCGATATAAGATAGCAGAAGATAGTCTTGAGTAACAAAACAGAACAGAAACAACACCATGATGAAGAGCGGAAATCGCAGAAACCCTATGGATCTTATAACACAGTATTGCAGAAACAATTTTCAACTCCAAGCCAAACTTACCAAACATCTAATACTGCAGTTGTAATGTATCCAAGCGAATGAAAGTTCTATCACAGAAGACTTTAGAATAATAATATCGACAACTGCAAGTTAACAGAGAATAATAGAGTAGCTTTCAACCTTCACACGTGCAAACTATTAGTTTTCTGAGCATCTCTATCAACTCAGATGACGATGTGAACAGGAGAAACCTTAGAACACCAGTAAAAACTCAGAATTGTTCACCTTCTTATTGGATAAAAAAGAAAACCGAATCCAAGTACAGCTCCAATAATCAGGGTATAACCTGTTATAAGCCCCACCAATCTAAACATCTGGTCCAAATTCTACATGCCTCGTTACAACTGACAAAACAAAAAGAATCGTTCCCTGATGTATACTAGGTTATCAGCATTTTGTTTTATATCTAAGATAGTTTTTTTTAGCAACCTATCTGGACGATAATTCCTCTATCATAATTTCCCCTCAATACTTGCCAAAAGAACATACTTTTGGTGGAATCAATCTTCTCCACATAATATTTTTACACTAGAAATCTTGAACAACGCATCAATGCCCTCTAAAGTAGCATAAAATGATCTAACACTGCACAAGCCTTTGCCAACAAACATCCATACCAATCTATCATTCCTAGACCGGTTCAAGTTGATTTACATTCTTCCAAAAATGTCCAATGTTCCAGATCCAAATCAAATAAACTTTTCCTTGAGAGTAGATTTTTGACAGCCGCTTAGATCCCAATTTGCTAACCAGATCTAGTACAAGATTTATCAAAATTAACCAAAAGAAGAAACAGTAAATCAACACGCAAACAGCTTAAAAATTATGCCCAAACTTTGAACAGCATGACCTTGAATGCTGTTTTTTTATCATTCAAACAAAGGGCTCTCTTTTTCCATGCAGATCAGATCTAGAACAAGATTTATCTAAATTAACCAAAAGAAGAAACAGTAAACAAAAAGAAATCTTTTTCCTGTACATTAGAAATAGCATGTAAAGCATGACACTAACAAGTTTAAGACCTAAGGCTAAAGTAATGAGGAAAGTCAGTAAAACAAAAGGTTCTCTGAGGCTGCAAGAACACAGTGAAATTAGGCATTATCAGCCCCCTGATATTTCACTTAAGTGACAGCCCATGACCTGCTAAACATCCTCCCAGGCTTCAATATTTTGAGTCACTTCTTACATCCCACCATGCAAGTTTTTCATATACTTTCAAGCAACCACAGATATTTAAGGAATTAGAATATAATGAACATCACACAAATTCAGCACAAAGTAAATTCCAGTGAATGACTATTTCAAAGCAGTTATCTATAATCTGGGGACTTTACAGCAAAACTAGTTGAAAAAACCAAGACTAAAAGCCTTCTAAGAGATGCTTTTCGAATTGAGATCATGCATTCCCCTAACTCCTGGATTCTGGTGTGCTATACTTCTTAGAAATGCCAATGACCTGCTCTGATATTTTGTTGTAGTAATCAAGCATGAGAATTGGTAGAAAGCAAAAGAAAAGAGGCTATTCCAGTAATGAATTGAAACGTCAGAGTTTTAAAAATGTAATGAATGGAAACAAAAAGAAGACCACAAAAAAAAGAGTTAGCACAAAACATAAGGAAATAGATCAAACTAAAGTTGTTAGTGTGCTGATGAAGAAAATATTCCAGCAATGAAGAATAGTGGTTATATATTCTGATAAAAAATTTACTTCAGTATGTGGGTTTCAGTTTAAGCTAGTTGCTAGGTTAGGGGACTCATAGATATCATAGTTTTTTCTATGGTCCTGAAATAATAAATTCAGGATTAATACCTAGTTATCATATAACTGATATGCACATATGTTCCAGTATGATTTAAATGAGTAGCATTAACCTGATATAGCATGTTTACCTGACGCATAGCAGTTATATGATAATTACATATTAATCCTGAATTTATTATTTCATACTGGATTTACCAATTATTGAACGATTTTAATCCAGGGATGGATTATTTATCTGTTTCAATCCAAGGGCCTTGTAGCTTTTTGGTATAGGTTCTGAAAATTTTAAATCTAGACAATTTTTATCATGGCTACAATAGGTGTGACAATTTTTATTATAACATCATCCAGGAGCTATTTTCTCTTTGTTCATATCCTCTATCTCCCCATGGTTCAGAAGACTTTACCACATGATTGACAAAATTAACAGCCATGCACACACTTATGCTGAATGTCAAGTGCCATCCTAGAAGTTCACTTTTCTCACTTCCTAAAACTAGCTAGAAAGGGACTTTCAACCAACCTATCACTGAAATACTTTTTTTTTCATGCAGATTTTATTTAAGATAAATTTTGTAAAGGAAATGATTTTGAAACATCAACAGATTTCACATAACACTTCCTTCATTTTTGTGTATTTTAGTGAACTATTTTAAAAAATTGGCAAGCAAGTATTTCCTAGAAAAAAGAACTCTTATTTGTGTTGATGCATTAATTTCTCTCATTCAAGGAAGTTCTTCCTCAATCAATGACATGTGAGAAAACCTTGTCTTGCTTCATGAATTATCAGCTCCCCCCTCCCCTCTCTGCCCAAATACACTACCAAGAAATAAATGAGGAAGAAAAGCTCAATTCATTATACGCTACCAACTCTACACACAATTATTTCACTTTCCACCAATAACCCCAACACTCTTTATAGCTAAGACCCTTATGTTTACTTCATTTAGAATCCAACATTATTTGTCAAAACTCGCATTCCAATCCTAAAGTTAAATCAATCGAACAATCATCACCATACATAGCACAAACAGTTTAAATAAAATTGAGTAAATATTAAAACAAGATGCAATTTAACAATTTAGGACGATTTTTTTTATGTTTAGCTATCAGTGACAGTAAAGAGCATCAGCCATCAAGATGGTTCATGTGCAGAGTAAAAATAATGATTCTCTGTAATCAATCCATTTTATCTTGTATTTAAGAATAGGGAAAGAGAAAGGACATACGAAAAAGAAAAGGTTTAATTCAGAGCATACATCAGGAATGCGCTGAAAAGTCATCTCTCTCCTGCTCATCCACTCCCCTGCATATGAAAAACAAAATAATTTTGTATAATAAGCAGGAGGGTGAAAAAATCCTTCAATTAAAGTCTATGGTAGAAAGAATTTGTGTGTGACCCTCAAAAGCTTAAGATCCCTATTTACGAAAGTCTTCTGATTTGACAATGATGCAATGAGATTTCTAGGAATGCTATTTAGTAGATGGAAAGGCAAAACTAGGAAGAAACACGAAAAAAACTGTGATCCAAAAGTGGAAATCAAAAGAAAAGTTTGTCTCTGATGGCAATGAAGTCTCCTAACCTATGAAAATACATTGGTTGAATTGTTGAAAAATGAACCCCAGAAACAAACCCTAACTATACTATTAGATGTCTTCAATCACTTGTCTGTTTATTTATAAAGGCTTGCCTTGTGCAAACATAAGCACATCAAAATATTTGCAACATGCAAGAAATATCAAAAACTATATGTGGCAGAAAGCTTCTTTTTCTATCCCGAATTCTCACAAGAGCAAAATTGCATGTATTTTTAAGATTACAACATTATTATTCATAGAAAATAATGCAATAGTTTGAACCTCCAATATAGCTTTGGCTTCATGGTCAAATGCTTTGCAGAGAATCTCATAACTCTTTTCAAGACCCATCTGTGAAAGGAATAAAGCTCCTTATATCAGAGGGAACAAACATAAATTGTAGATACTTTACATAATGTAATCCATAATCGCATACCAGGGGATCAACTCTGGATGGTGAAATGCTTGATATTGTGTATCTGCATAGAAATGAAATTGATTGGTGAATTAAAAAAACAATCTTAAAAACCATTTTTTTGTGGCAGAAATGGTAAGGAAAAATCATGGATTGGTGGGGAAATGGTAGTAGCCTAGGAAGGAAAAAGGCTTCTTCTCGTTTCTATTTTCCATTAGCATCTAAGTATACTCATTACTATTGCATTTTATCTAGCATATGAATGGAACTCAACTTAGATACTCAGAGCTAAATGTCACCAAGTTTAAAAGATCACTGAGACACGTATTCCAAGTAAAAGACAAACCTCAGCTTACTTCGGTAGAAATTAATGGCTACTGCATTCGCTTTTTGAACCGTTAATACTACAGCACCCATGCAGCTCTACAGAAGGTGAAAGGACTAAATTAAATCTCAAATATGAAGCACAACTAGCATCTAGAAGATTTAATTCTGAGGTACGAAGTAGAAAAACTAGAGATTTACATGAAAGGGGAGAAGGATAGTTCATATTACTTGTATGCTGTTCAATAAGAAAACATAGAAACATGGGTGTTTTCATATATCTCATGAGTTAATCACAACCATTAAAGAGCTACAAGAAAGTGCATCCAGCACCTTGCGAGCAATAAGCTCAATTAGTTGCATAAGGAATTTCCCCAACCCCTTCCCTTGGACATGAGACTCGAGCTGTATTTCATACACATAAAGAACAGGTATCTCTTCCTCAAGCGTAAAGCGAAAATGTACAAATCCAACCAGGGGGCTTTTATCAACAGTAGCATTTGGCGCCTCATGAACAAATATATAACGCGCTTCTGAAGAAACCATGTCCCTACACTTCACCTTTTCTTCGGTTGACCACTCAGGACCAAACACCACCTCCATATTGACCTGTAAATTTCATACACTTTAGGCAATTCCACAATGGTACTAACATAGAATCTCCAACTGACATATTTATTGAGCACATGCAATATAAGATCACAGAATCCCAAATTAACAAAAACAATAAGACTCTTAAACTCTTTTTTTTACCTTAAGGAGGTTTTGAATGTACTGCTTTACAGAAGAGGAAAGTTTATCCCCACTTCCAGATTCTAAAAACACAGACAGACCTAGTAATCAAATCATGACAGGGATTCAGCTTTCAAAAACATAGAATTTGTAAACAAAATAGCACACCCATGAAACAAAAGGAACCAACATGCTAAAATATAATGCTAAATAACTACAGTAAATCAGCCAGTTCAATCATCCATTAAAATATACTCATAAAAAAACAAGGAAATAATAATAATAAAAATGAAAAAAAAGTCAGCCATATGAACCAATTCTGAGCAAGGAACTAAGGATTATACCATTTCTATTGTAATGACAAAATGGTTGGAAATAAACAAGATGGCTCTTCTCAGAAGATGCTGCTTTTATCAATTCATCATTTGCCTTCTTCTTTTCCAGTATCTAATCAAAGAGCAAGAAAAAAAGAAAGACTGGGCCTTTACATCTCAGAATCCCTTAAAAGAAAAGCAAATAATGCCTTTTTTGTGTTGTTTTTTGGATTATACCTCTCTGCGCTTAGTCTTCTTTTCTCTGCTGCTAACATTATTGCTGTGGCTCGCCACCCCCCTCGACTCCATTATTTTTCTGCAGCTCCACTCAAAGCTCGCACTCCACAATTTAATTACCATCTTTAAGGTAAACTTCATCCTTATCCCTATAAATTCATTAATTTCCACTCTTAACCCTATATTCTAATATTTCCTAATGTTACCCTTGTAGTTTCCAAAATAATTCAAACATTCCCCCTACCATGAAAGTGTGTTTTGGACGGTGGTTGTTTTTTCAATGATGATTTGGAAAAAAAAAGTTTTATAAAAGTTGTTTTTAATTGAGGTTTATTTAATAAATTAAAATATTTGATTAAAATTGTGATTTAAGTTGAGATTGAATAAAAAATAATTTTATGTATTTGATTAATATGTTATATATAGAGGTTTTGGTTGTGAAATATATATATATATATATATATATATATATATATATATATATATATATATATATATCGTTTTCAATTTAAATATTGTACATTTAATTACATGATGAAATTAATCCCTTCACATTAAGGTATTTTTTTATTGTCCCATCAAACTATTTCTAATTCCTTCGCATACAAATCTCTATGTGAAAGCCTTTGTAATTCTTGGATATTTGAGCAAGCAACAACCTCTAGGAAAAATAACATTATAAACAAAATTAGGATTGTGGTTATATTCAGCAAAAATCATGTCATTTTATGATCTCTCTCTAATATAATTATATAGTATTATTGATGTAACTACAATTTGATCTAGTGTTTTGTATGGATACAAAATTCTTCATTTTTGTTTTCATGCTCCAAAAAAACATCACATCATATTACATAATGATGAATGTGCATTATTAAACACTTTTTTTTACCACTTGGTTGTCCACGACATCTAAAATCTTGTTAGTGATACCTCTCATCTTTATAGGTATTTACTCATTTGAAATATCTAACATCAACCAAATTGTATCTCCCTATAATTAATAATAATATGTTAATTTTTATATTAAATAAATAACTAAAAAAGCATATAATTAAACTTACATTAAATGCTCTTCAATTTGTCTCAAATCACAACCTTCTGATGATTTTGGATATTTTATATTTCTATTGTCAATAGTTTCAAGAAAAATACATATATCGTGTACATTGTCTTCTCATCTTTCTCACGCAAACATGTACTGCATATCAACACTACAAGCAACCATAATAATTTGTATCGATACACCTTTTCTTCTAATAAATGAAATTTAATTATCAGATGATATGCTAGCAAGAACATGTGTTTCATCAATTGCACCAACATATTTTTACATCAAAAAATACTTTGTAATTAATTACAAAGAATAATAAAACAAATGATATTCATTTTAACAATATTAAAAAAAACACGTCTTACCTTGAAATGTGACATATATCTTGGATTCATTGCAATTTCTATTGGAGTGTTGGTAAATTATAGATCTACTAGTTTTATGACTTTTATAGCAAACAAACATATTCTTTTAAAGATTTCTTTTATGCATCTACTAATAGTTTCACTTGAATGCTAAAATCTCTCATACACTTTCTTATTTGAGGCCCTTAATGCTATTATATAGAAACATTGTCATCTTTTCAATAGCGTTCATCCTTCTTGAATAATTTAAGCCATAATGTGTTTTTAAATCATTATACAGACTCAACAAAATGGTTGTGTCCATCCCAAATATATTAACACATCGTTTACAATGACCCATTAAAACTTTATTCAACCAACACATTGTTGTATTGTATGAACCATAAATGGTTCTTTATGCATATACTTAATATAATACATGTTTATAGCTTCAACAATGCATATAATTATCAATTTATATCAAATTGTGCTCTTAAAAAAATCATCATCTTTATCATTTTCATCATCTCTATCATCATTGTTGTTGTCATTTTTGTCATCGTCATCTCCACCATCCTATATTGAGGCCCCACTACTTTCAAACCATAATAATTAATATGGTCTACATTGTTGTTCATTATATTTTTATAATCATCAAAATCTATATTAAACTAACATTAAATTGTGGATCATTCATATCTTCAATTCATATAAATAACAAAATTAATAGGATTTTTATAAAATACCATAAATCAAAATAAAAAAATATTAAGTAGTTAAAACAACAAACAAACACCTAGAAAGAATAACTTTACAATAAACTTGTCAAGACCACAAAAATGTTTTACTTGCTGATAATAAAATCAGTCGAGATGTTCATTCTGAAGATAATTATTTTATCATAAGACATAATAAAAGCATTCCCTCTTCAATAGAAAGAAGTAAATGATAACTTGCATGAGATATTATAATTTATTTGTCGACATTGTTGAATGATCATTTATGTATCTTTTATATAGAATTTATTTTGCTTATAATTATTTGCACAATTTTTTATATGTATTAGCCAAAAAAAAATATATGGATGTTCTATCATATCAAACATCTTGTTTTTTCATGTAGTTTCTAGCATGTTATTGTTCTTTATCTATTATTCAAGATTTCATGCTCCCTATATTTTTATAATATTATTGTTTGCATGACAGGTTACTTTTAAAAAATTTGGACTTTAAGCACAATTAAATGCTTCGTTTCTGATGTACTGATATCAGAAATGATTTGTCAAAAAAAAAAATTAAATGCATTTCCAATTATAAATACAATTTGAAAAGTAATTGTTATCACTATACCAAACAAACTCTAAAAATATGTTTCTTGTATCATTTTTATATATTGATATTAAAAATTAATCTTAAAAATAATAATAAAAATATTATTTTAATGAATTTTCAAGTAAAAAAGACTTTGGAAATCAACTGTTAACATAATATTAAGCATATACTAAATAAACCGACCTTTTAATTTGGTTTTATTTTTTAAATATTTTTTGTTGTGAGATATTGTAACCAGATACGAGAGAAAATAAGGAAAACATAATAAAAATATGAAATTAGTGAGTTTTTGTTAGTTTTTTAGTTAGTTGTGGCAAAATTGAAACATTTTGAAAATATAGGGATAACAATTTACAATTTTAAAATAGAGGGATAGATGTAAAACCCTTAAAATCGAGAAACCTTAAAAGTTAAAATTCTTAAAACCTCTCGTATCTTTGCCACCCTTCCGTCTCTGGGAAGTTTTTGTCTGTCTGGAAGACACGGCCATGGCAATGATCGAGTTTTCACAAGAATGGAAGTCAGGATTTCCAATAGACACTGTGTTTAAAGCACCACTCTTACTCTCAAAAGGAACCTCAGAATCCTTTATTGGTCCACTTATCTTCAACCCAATCCCTGAATCACTGGCACACCTCTTTACCTCTCCTGCTCTCTCTCCTCCTCTTCTAAACCCACCACCCCATCTTTCTCTCACAAGATTTATCTCCACTTCAACACTCGCTGACGCTCCTCTACCCTCTCTCTACTGCTTCCTCTATCGCCTTTTCTTTTGGGCCTCAAGATCTTCACTTTTCTTCTCCTTTGTTAGCTTATAATAGACTCCAGTTCCTTAAATGCCCACATGATGATACTGTTGTTGTGTTTCTTACCACTGGGACTAATCTTGACCGAGTTGGGTTTTTGTTGCTTTCTGTTAAAGATAAGAGCTTGGTGGCTACTGGGGATCAAAAGGGTGGGATTTTTACTGCTAATAAGAGTTTGGGGTCAAAGATTGTGAGGGTTTTAGTGAACCCAATTGAGGAGGATGATTCTTTTTTGAATGGTAATTATTCCTTTTCTGGCTCGTTTGGTTACTTTGTTAGTTTATACCATGTATTCCGTGAATTGGTTCTGCGTTAAATATAGTGAAAGTATGAAAAGGCCTGTTTTGAGTTATTTAGGTTGTAAGAATTTTAAGAGTTGTGGAATTGCGAGTGCTTGTTGGAGTCCTTATATAAAAGTTCAGAGTGTGGTTTTGTTGGAGAATGGTACATTATATTTTGTTTGATTTGGAAGCCGATTGTTCTGATAAGTATTTTTAGGGGTACTAAGTTGAAAGTTTCGTGGGGTGATGAAGGTAAGTTAGGGGATTGTAAATGGTTCGGGTGTGAGTTTAGTTGGCATTGTAGGGTTTTGATTGTTGCACGGTCAGATGCTGTTTTTATGGTTGATTGGAAGTGTGGTGATTTTGATGTGACTTTGTTTAGCAAGGATTGGTATGTTTAGTGCATATGCTCTTAGTGAAAACGAACGGTTCCTGGCTATGTCCAGGGCAGTTTCGGATAGTCTTCATTTTGCTTTGGTTTCTGAAACTATGTTGATTATTTGTGATGTGCGTAAGCCTATGGTACCATTGTTGCAATGGGCACATGGTCTTGATAAGCCAAGTTTCATTGATGTGCTTTAGATTGTCTGATTTGAGGTCCAACTCAAGGGATGACACACATGACTGGGCGAATTCTTCAGGTTCTGTCATTCTTTTGGGGTCATTTTGGAATTGTGAATTCAGCCTCTTTTTCTATGGACCATCCTTTCCTCCTCGTAAAGGGTCCATTGCCCTTGGAAATTTCTAATTTTTCCAGTTGTTTATACGCTTGGGACCATCCTTCACGTCTCATGTTATCAGGGTGATGATTGTCAATGTGGAGATTGCCTTGTAAGAGAACAGTTTTGGAAGGAAGCTCTTCCTGAATGGACTGATTGGCAGCAGAAAAAAGACATGGTGTTGGGCTTTGGTGTCTTAAGCAATGATCTCTCTTCATTGTTGTTTGAGCCTGATGAATTTGGTGGTTTTGCTTTAATTAGATTGATGTCATCAGGGAAGCTTGAATCACAGAGATACTGTGCCTCATGGGAATTGGCTAAAAATATAGAAGTGGCTCAAAGAGATCCAATGCCACATTCAGAAGACAACTTACTTTACTTCATGGGTGATGAGGAATACAAATTCCCTAGAAAATTTAAGTATTTTGAACTTAACTATCTACATGCATATTTGAATGGCAACCTTTCTCAAGTTCTTGATTCAAACATGGCAAAGCCTTGTGAGTATCCTCATGAGAAGGAATCGTTCAGCCTAGAGTTTCATGAAGTATTATGCGAGAAGCTGAAAATTTGTGGGTTTGGTCGATTTAGAACATCCCCTGCCATTACAGTTACATTTAATGACATAAACTTGCCAACAAGCATCCATGAGGTAGCTTTGAGGAGAATGTGGGCTGAATTGCCAACAGAATTCTTACAACTCGCCTTTTCCAGCTATTCTGATTTGCATGAAGTACTTTTGGATCAGAAAAGGGTTACTTTGGAATTTTCAGTTGTTCCAGAACTACCTCAATTACCTCCATTTTTCTTGCGGAAGCCTTCAAACCGCAGCAATAGGTGGTCACGTAAAGTGCAAAGTGGTGATGCCCTTGTTGGTCCGGTTCTGCCTCTCCCTATTTTGTCTACACTTCATGAGCTTCTTAACGGTTGTCCAAATTCACAGGAAGAAACAGGTGGATTTTCATCAGAATCGGAACTTAGAGTTCAATGCAATGAAGTTATGCAGGTGGCTAAGGAAGTGGCTGTATCAGATTCCACAACCAAGCTTCAGGATGATAATGCTGTCTCCCTTGATGATGACGGAGATGACTTTTTGGGTCATTCTGAAAAACCAAAGTCTTTCCTTCTATACCATCCAGCTGCTTGTCATCTCTCTTTTGAAGTTCACAAAGAGGATAATAGTGTGTACCAGGATGATAAGTTTGCTTCCATGATTACAAAAGTGCATGATAAACAGTCACCTCATCCCGAAAAGGTGGAAGCTTTCAAACTAGAATACTTTGATGATCTGTGCCCAATCACCTTGAAATTCGATGATCGTGAAGTGAAATTTAGCTCACAAGAGTCGAAAATATCAAATTTATTGAAGAAGAATTTTTCAAAATGGCAAGAGGAATTCACTCCTTATCGAGAGTTTTGTTCCCGATTTACATCCCCTCGTGACAAGATGGCCTAATGTAAGATTTTTATTTATTGCAATTTCTACTGCTTATTTCTTCAATTATAGTTGTCTCGGTTTCTTATAAGTTCATCCCTTTTCCCTTTAATTGTACTTTTAAAAACATCTATCCAGCTGATGCTTGCGTGCTGCTAACATTATTGTATAGTTTCTTTTTTTTCTTCTCCCAGGGGCTGGTTCTTCTCATACTTGATCCGATGAACACAGGTTTGTGATTTTCTACTCCTTTTTCTGTGCATAATGCTCCACTTGAAATTTTTGTTATACTGATTATATAGTTTGATGATTTTCTTGCAATCCCATTATTCACAAACAGCGGGAAAGCAGTGATTTTGCGAAGCAGCAGAACTGAATTCACATCAATTCAAGTCCCTGAATATCGATGATCATTCTTCCAAATCGATTCATGTTTTTCTCACACTTGACTTGTGCAATCCTCAAGGTAACTGCGAGTATGAAATCAATCGAAAAAGTCTATGGCTAAAATCTGCACTCTATAACCTGGAAATTATTTGATTTTTTTTTCCACATAGGTCCGATACCCTTTTTTTTTGTGTGTGAACCAATCAAGGATTGGAATTCAGAAATGCTAACATTAAGTGACTGTAAAATCAGAAAAAAAAATCAAATTGTAAGATAAAATAGTTAAAGCATTTTCACTGAATCTGCCTTTTCAGTTGTTTAACCTCCGATAATTGCATATGCAGGTTTCAGTTCAACAGGTGAACTTTCTGGACTATCCATATTTGCAGGTTGTACACCTGATCCGTAGAAAGCTCATGTATTTAAGTTTTAGTTGAAAATATTGTGTTCGAGGATTTATACCTTGACATAGTATCAATTTGCAGGATGGTTATGGCTCATCATGGGACCTCAACTTATTGAAAGATGAGGTATCTAGTCATGACATTGACAAAGCAAGATGTTCAGTTCCACTGAAACGTTTTTACGTTGTACATGCCCTCAAAATAGTTTATGGTCTCAATTTCAGGGCTTCTGAACCTGTACATGCTATTGGATTCGAAAATTCCTCGCCCTGGCTATCTTAGTGCTTCCACCATTGAAAGGTTGGTGCTGTACATAATTCCAGTCATAGAAACAAAAACAATCATTTCGGTTGCAACCAACCATCAGGAAAAAAGCAAGTTAAAGCAAAAGAAATAAGAAGATATTATATTTAATTTCTGTAATAATGAGAAAGGGCAGAAGAGAGACGGGATGGTCCTTATTAGCAGGAGAGCTTTATCAGTTTATCGACTGCCTTCTTATTTTCCGGTATCTACACACCCAGAGAAAGTAAAAGAAAGGATTTGCACTTGAGGTCTTAGCCTAGCAGGGGGCAGGTCTTGTTCCCTTCCTCTATGTTTGAGTTCAAGTCTCTTTGTCCATGTCTATCATCCCCTGTAGTATCTTTACCTGTCCATTGGGCTTGCAGGATGTTCAGTGGATCTAGGGGATTAGTTGTAGTATGCGTAAGCTAGCCCTGGATATCCTGATTATATATTTAAAAAAAAGACAAAGGATTTTGTATGTCGGATACCTTAGACAAAAAAAAGAATGTTAATTTGGTTTATTTCTTGTTTTCTTAATGCCTCTCTGTGTTTATTATCCTTTTCTCTGCTGGGTACTATGTTGTAGCTGCTAGGGAGAGCCCTTGCCTCAGCGTTTTTCTGCTGTTGAGCTGAAAATGACTTTCTGCTTTGCTCACTCCCATTTGAATCTTGCTTATTATTTAAGCAATTTTTTTCCCATCAAATCCCATTGAATTGGAGCTCCTGCTTCTAATCAATGGGAGAGCGTCCCGTATCTATATGATTTTTCCCTGGACCAAGAAAGACAGCTGAATTAAAGCTTAGAAACATTACATTGAGTTCTGAGTCCTCTAGGGTCCAAACCAGAGATTTTAAATAAAGATAGTTTAAATTCCTTCATAATATGTCAATGAAATTCAGAATTTCATCTAAATATAAGACCAACTAAGTTTGCATTTAAATATGGAAACTCCGTTTGGGAGATTTCAAGCTTGGCAATATACATCATTGTCAGCCAAAAAACAAAAGAAACTGAAAGTTAAAGTCCCAAAAGCAAAGCAAGGTTTGGCGGCTAAAATTGAGAGTAATATTAGCTGCAGACCCTAGGGATGGACAAAAATGCATAAACCAGAAAAGGAAAGAAACCATGATCCATGAGAGCAACAAAGAAATTTTCAATAATCTTCCAAATTAGCCATTTCATAATTTTCTGCCTCCCCTCCTTGGGGAATACAAATATACAACTGTAAAAGTATATCTAAATACCTCTTGTAGTTCTCAAAAGGGAAAAAAGTTGACTGTACATCTATAATCCCAGCATCACCAATAACCTCTGCAGGAGCACAACCCTTTCTTGAAATGATGGAAGCGGCTTGAGTCTCTCAATATGATTTCATGGTCAATGATCATGGATATGTAGGTAATGGCATTGTGGCAATCCCCACAGACACGCAAGTTCTTGGTGATTCGGATGGGTGCCCCTGGAGCTGATATTAAGATGCCATAGGCAAGGGCCAACTTCTCACTGTGTTCAAAAAGAAGATCATCTTTCTCTTCATCATCCACATCATGAAGTGCAAAGCTGGTCTCTGGAACATATCCAAGGACTTTAATCCGTTGAATCAGGGACTCTGAGGATTTCATATATCTGCTTTGACTGTGGATGAGTCTTGTCTGCAACATAGAAGGTTGTAGTGCCTTTCTTTCCTTGGACCCAACTGCAGCCAGGTCTCTTCCTAATTCCAATATTTTTCATCAAAGATCTGACCCTGGCCACATCTTTCCAGCGCCTGGCATTGGCATATATGTTTGAAAGAAGTGTATAAGATCCATCATTTTCTGAGTTCAATTCCAACAATTGCTTTGCAGCATGTTCCCCTAATTCCACATTTGCATGGATCCTGCAGCCACTAAGCAATGCCACCCACACTATTGAGCTTGGTTCCATTTGCATACCTTCAATGAGCTCCATAGCTTCATTTAAGCGACCAGCACGACCCAGCAGGTCAACCATGCAAGCATGGTGTTCTTGACCAGGAAAAACCCCAAATTCCTTGCTCATGCTGTTAAAAAGTTTAATCCCGTGATCAATCATTCCTGAATGGCTGCAAGCATAGAGCACAACAAGCAAGGTTACACTGTCAGGCTGAAGACCCAATCTCCTCATCTCTTCGAAAACCTCAAGAGCTTCTTCACCACGGCCATGCATACCATAACCTGTCATTATGGATGTCCAAGAAACAAAATTCTTCTGCTTCAAATTGTCAAACACAAATCTAGCAACATCAATATCTCCAGATTTTGCATACATATCAATGAGACAATTGGCCACATAAAGAAAGGCGGAGTCAAAGTGATTGCGAAATATGTAAGCATGAATTTGTCTACCAAGCCTCAATGCAGCCAAACGAGCACATGCAATCAAGGCACAAGATATGGTGAAGGAATTCGGCTTTACAAATCCATCCTGTTTGAACATCCAGGAAAACATTTCTAATGCATCATTGGCTTCACCATGCTGGGCATATCCACCAATCATAACAGTCCAACTCACCACATCCTTACCCTTTGGTTCTAAGGAATCAAACATGGTGCGTGCCACATTGATACTTTTGCACTTTGCATACATGTCAATTAGAGCATTAATCACCATAAGATCATCCTCAAGATCACTCCCCTCAAAGTTCAACATGCATTTTATGGCATAACAATGAGTCTCCTTCCCATGAAGCAATGCTCCAACCGAAGCACAACCAGAAAGAAGAGACACAAGGGTAACCTCATTTGGCTTCGACCCACAAACTTGCATTTCCCGAAACACATCCAAAGTTTCACACCCAAATCCTCTCTGTGCATACCCTGCAATAACAGCACTCCAAGACACAACATTCAACTCAATATTCTCCTCCCTCATCTTCTCAAACAAACCAAGAGCATCCTCAAACCTACCACTCTGTGAATAACCATTAACCATAGCATTCCAAGATACCACATCCTTCTCCTTAATCCTGTCAAAAACCTTGCTTGCCACATCCACCATTCCACACTTCGCATACATATCCACCAACGCATTACCCACAAACAAATCCTCAAAAGAACCACTCCTCATTGCAATACCATGCACTGCTTTACCATGCAACCACGCACCCATCGATGCGCAAGCAGGAAGCACATTCACAAGACTAACAACATCCGGCCTCATATCAATATCACCCAATTTACACATTCCATCAAACAACCCCAACGCATTCTTACAATCTCCTCTTTGCATATAAACAGCAACAATAGAATTCCACGAAACCAAATCATACACCCTTCTTTCACACATTTCATCAAACAGTTTGCGCGCATAGTCCAACTTACCACACCTTCCATACATTGCCACAATAGCATTACAAACAAACACATTAGACTCAAACCCAGTTGAGAAAACAACACCATGAATCGAAGCACCAATTCTACAGAACATTAAATCCCCACAAGCCTTAAAAACCAAAGGAAACGTATAATTATCAGGAGTCCAGCCCAGTCTCCACATGTTACGGAAAAGAGCAAGGGAATGGTTCACAAGTCCGGGTTGGATGGAACCGCGAATGAGTGCATTCCAGAAGTAGACAGCGGAAGGGGAAGGAGTGAGGTTTTGGAGGAGGGAGAGGGCATGGGAAGGAGAACTGACAGCAATGTAAGTGGAAATGAGATTGGTGGAGAAATGGGTAATTAGGCCCTGGACAAGTGTTTGTTGGTGGATAAGGTTTACCTGAGAAACTGAACTGCATTGTTTGAGGAGAGTAGGAGTGATCAAGGGAGGAGTCAATGCTGCAGAGGAGGAGAAACGGCGGCTGTGGTGGAGGAGCATGTGGCGGAATAGCATACTAGTGTAGTTGCGGCGGGAAATGTAATTATATTTGAAGTCCTCGGGTTCATTAGTGTTTTTTTTTTCTTTTCCAATTTGTTTTTTTAATTATTTTCTATTTAGAAATCACACTCATAAAAGCATAAAATGAAGCTAGAAATCATAGTGTCTAGGATACAAGGGCTCTATCTTAGATGTTGAGGATCAAAAAATACATTTTAAAAAGATGACTTAGCTGGAGAGTGTACTCAAAAGAGAAGAGATATGACCGGAAAAACATACTATTTAAGTTGGTTGTTGAGACCTAGAAATCACGTTTAAATTAAAAAAAAATAGAGATAAGGTTGGAAAACACATTATCTAGGTTGATGGTTAAAAGAGCATTTTAAATATAGGGGATATTGTTGAAAAACACATTATCTAAGATAGTTGAGAGTTGAAAAACACACTAAAAAAACAAAGATAAGAATGAAAAACATGTTATTTGAGCTAATAGTTGAGAGCTTAGATAACACACATATAAAAAAAGATAAGGATAAAAAATGCACACAAAAAATGAAAGAGATATGGCTAAAAAGGTGTATTATCTTAGAGAGGTAAGGGTTAAAAAACACACTAAAAAAAGATAAAGGTTAGAAAAGTGCACTCAAAACATATGAGAGGGTTTGTAAACTACAAGCCCGCCAAAGATTGTTCTCTTGGAATTATTTGGTCTACCTTTGGTTTGGTGCATTATTTAGCTTGATGAGGTTTATATGATTGGCTAATTAGTTTTTTTTTATTTTATTTTTTTTATCAAGAATTTGATGAAGATCATATGCTGTTGTGATCTCCTCACTCCTCGCTAACTTTGGGAAATTTTCAGATTGGGCATTGTTATTAACAAGTGGTACTTGCAATGGAAGTTAGGGTTTTCTTTTCTTCTTCTGACAGGAGGAATCGGTTTTGGGCTCAGCTCCTTAGTCAGGCTGTAGGATTTGGGAGTGTTATCAACCTTGATTTTCAAGGAAGAATGCGGTACGTGTTTTGACACCCATTCATTTTGATAATTGCTTCCTCTCTTTTTTTTTCTTGGGTTTTTCCCAGGTTACAGATGAACAAGTAACTGGGTTTTGTGCACGAGGCACGACAGCATCGATGCTTTCCTCGTCTCAAAATAACTACACAGAATGTTATTTTTACATGCGTAATCCGACATGACATCCGAAAGTCTATATTCCAGTGACTGATATTATGAACAGTTCCGAAACATATTATTGTCAACTCTTATAAGATTTGATCAATCTCTGGAATTTTAAATTTTCTATAGATTTCAGGACTCGTATGGATAGAACTCACTCTCCCAGCTATGCGAGCAAAATTTGCAAAAGCGGAAGGCCTGATTAGTTGGATTGTAGTGTACAATCATGAGGAAAAAATAGCTCTTCGTTTAAATCTGCAGTGAAAAAGGAGTTCATATTGGAGGGAAACGCGGATGCAATCTACTCTTGAAGCTGGTGGTTGTTTTTGACAGCCAAGGCGGCTGCTCTATACCATGCGGCTGCAGCCATGGCCCCAGGGTCAGGCACGGTGGCAAGAATGTCTGAGGAGATGTATGTTGAGCGACCAGCCTGCATAAACTATGTGGTAAGATCCCCAAAACAAATGCAATGCTGCGCACTATGAAAACATGCAAATTACCATTTTGACAATAACTACGAGGAAGTCGTTAGTTGTTTAGATGAGAAACAAAAGAACAAGCACTTGGCATCTATCATGTTTTTAATCGAGTGAATTATTTATTTACTAATTTTATGACCGCTCCAGCGATGATCTTTCGAGGATGTTCAAGTGACCTATGTATATCATGGAAAGTCTTTCAACCTTCACTCATCTGGTTTTTACAGGGTTACAAGCACTCTCAAAAAAGCCACCTTGCTTTAGATAGGACAGAATGGGATAAGAAATACCACCATAAATGTAGTAAAAGCATATATAATTTAAAGGAAACATGCATGAAGAATAAACATCGTTTTCAATTATTCCAGGGAAGGAAAGAAAATTTACACCTGTCAGCCCCCAGCATTAAAAGAAATGTCTAGTCTTGATAAACACCTACATTATTTCGCCACAATGATTGGATGTTTAAATCTTTTTACCTCAACAACCTGTCTGTTCTTTATATTTAAAGTCACTCCATTTGATTTGTTCTCTAAGAACGGAGAGCTAATGCCTATGAAGATAACTATATATCGTATGATAGATCTACCTGTATGGATATGTTATTTCACTAGTGACCTCTTTTTTCTTCTCCCAATCCTTTCTTCCCCTGTGAGTTAATACTTATGTTTTGTTTTTTTAATTTAGTTTTGATGGATGGGTACAGGAGAGGGTGTGGAATTGGTCGCAATTTCAGCTAGTCCATCATTTACTGTATGTAAATTCATTTATTTTCCATATGGACTCTAAAAGAATTGGTGAAAATCATTACCGACCTCTTTCTTACCATGAAAGCACCTTGCTTTGTCAGAACCATGTTTTATCTGAGTCAACTTGAATACTGACCTTTGTATCAAACAGGAGAGATATGGGAAGATACACGTAACAGGAATCTAGAAAAGAAGAACAAAAATGTCACCTGTGCTTGCATGTGTTTGGTTGATTCGGCTCCAGCCACTGCTGCTTCAGATGAGAGAAGGAAAGCAGTGCAAGGATCATCCCCAGCATTTAGCCTCTGATCATGAAAGTAACTAGATTAGTATCAAAAGAAAATACCGCATCTTCAGAGAAAATAGAAAACAGTGATTGTTGTTGACCTCCTGAAGAACAGCTGAAGCTGGAATAAGGGCATCTAACAATGTGCGAAATCCAGCACTAGCGCCACCATATTTACTGACTGCAGCTATGGAAGCTTCAAGTGCTTCAGCCCCTGATTCAAGAGACGAGTTAGAATCAAGATTTTCATATCAGACAATGACCACATTAGGAGTATCATCTCACATTGTTTCGATGTGACAGGTGTCTGGGTGTTTGCTTTCAACTGCGCACATGCTGCCTTGCAGAATATGGTATATCTGTTTACAGAAGTAGAATGCAGAGCTTTATGAGTAGATATTAATGAATGATAATAAGAATCATACAAAATGAATGTCAAATCATTATCAAGCATTGGGTGGTCAACACAAGTAATTACATAATTCCACTGGTCCCTCCCATAACTCTTCTGACAGATGATCCAATTTCGTTCACTGTTTCTGCAGCATCATTCAAGGGATAACTGGAAATAGGAGGTGATTCAGGTCAGTGATGGAAAACACAAACTTTATTCATGAAATAGAAAGTTTCTAAGAATTTACTAAGAGACTAAAAGACATACTAATACTAGGATTATAAATTCTTTAGATTCTTAACTTGAGGAGTCATTCACCGTGGAGCAATAGTTTATTTGTTGCTGGTAGATCCAATCAATCCATGAATACAAACAATTGCATATGAAAATTATATGAAGTCCCACCGTTAATCATATGAAAATTCCATTATATGTTAAAAAAATCCTTAAAATTGCAAAAATATAAGACATAGTACAATTTAACCCTGATATCCCTTAGAAAAGTTCTGAGCATTAGAGAAGCAAACTTACTGCTTCTTCATGTCCTCTAGAATTGCTGTTGCACCCCTGTACATCTGCAAAAGCAGACGAATCAACCCTATAGTGCACCAAGTCAGAATCACAGGATGAAAACAGAGTTTGAGATAGACTCACTGTTGATCCACAGTCACCATCACCTACTCTGCCATCCCATTCATTTAAATTGTCCCTGAGATCAATGACCGCATTCACTCCTGCTTCAATAGCCACCTCAAGAAGATAACCTTGTTTACTAAGCTGTTGTGGCCGACTCAATGACTAGTCAAAACCAAAAAAGGGAGATCAGGTTTAACAAAGTACTGCTATTTGCCTTTAATGTCATCATTATTCAACATATCATTGTAAATAGGTCAATATTTATTTAAATTAGCATAAGGATAGTCATCCGGTTTAATGCTTTTGCCACCAGAAATACATGGATAGTCTACTGGCATCTGCTTGAATGAAAATCTTTTTCCTCTCCTTGAACGTTTACATTTTTTTATTTAACTCAGTGCCAAAATGAACTTTTTATATTTTTAGCACGTGCAACTCCTTCACATGGTACTTCTTGGTAGCAATGCCAACACATGAGCTAAGTTTTTTGTCCCAATAAAATGCAAGGCAAATGAACTCCAGTTTCTCTGGATGGGGGGAGAGAGAAGAGGAAAGAAGGGAATATTTCAAAATTAAAGAAAAAGGGGGTTACAATTTACCAATAACACACCTGCATGTGTGTGCGAGCACATAGAAAGAGAGAGATTCATAGCTAATAGCATGTTTTGTCATCAATTTGTTTTCTACAGAATAAATGGTAGAAAAACAAAAAATCCAAGCTGTGGGGAGGGAACTTTAATCAGAGAAAAGAGACGTCTTTTTCCTAAGATCACACATGGATGTAGAGAAATATGTGTTTGTGTATGTGTGTAGAAAATACCTCATCACTCTTTGCTGAAGGAGACACTGGCAGTGGTACAGGTATCTTGGCAGGTGGGCGATTACCTGCAAAGAAAACTCATGAGACCAATCAACATGAAATCTGTAGAACTTCAACTGACTTGATAGTTAAAATTATATTGTTTTTTTTTTGGAAAAGCTACAAGAGGAACACAGATGAACGGTTCATGATACTACTTCATAGTAATGAAAAGGTATCTTATAAAACAATCATAAAGATCAGAAACCACGCAATAAGCCACAAAGAATAAAAACAATATCCTGATATATCACCACAGACCATCTACTCCAACAGGCCAGTATGGAGCCTTGGTAGCAGCATCCAAACGTTGCAATAATGCTTCATCTGCCTTCATTATGGAAATTGAGAATCCTGAAAGAAGCAAAACCTGAGATAAGCTATATCATTCATTAGTCATTAATAGAATGCTCTTTCAGAAATCATGAAAGAAACCTAACATTGAGATGAACAGCTATATCAGTTCCAAACCTGCCATATCAAGGGAAGTCATAAAAGATCCAGTATACACTCTATCAACAGCCAATCCATGTTCCAGCTGCAACTGGGGAACTGCTTTTCCTGCTGCAATCATTAACTCCATACTAGGGGTGGCGCCTAGTCTGAGATTTTTAAAACAGAAGAATAAGTGGGAAAAACTTTCAGATGGTCAGAACATCCAACAACCTGATCAGAATAGAGTGCTTGATTTTGAACAGCATTATCCCCACAATTTAATATGATAGATGCTAATCTAAAGCACAAAAGGAAGAACCTACCCGTTGACCAAGAGTACCACTCTATTACCGCGAGTAATTGGGACATAGTTAGTCTCCTGCAACAATTCAATGATAAAAACAATAAGACCTCATTTACGATGTCAGTGAAATATGCAAATATTAACATCCGAAGTTCCCTCCTAGGAACGGAGTAAGAGATCCCTAATTCTTATTCATAAGAGCTAGCATATTATTAAAGGTAGCTATTTAATTAAAAACCTCATTGAAAGAAGAGATAGATTCGAGTGCATTTACGGCTGAAAAAATAGCTCCCAAATTGAGATGCATGGAAAAGATATTAAAACAGTTTGGTGCTATTAAAGAAAACATAATGAGAAAATAGAAATATAATCAAGCACTAGAATGAAAATAAATGGACACAAAAGGTCACTAATTCCCTTGTATTATAAAATTGGGAATGAGAGTGAAGTTATATACTATAAATCACCCTTAAAGAGTAATATAAAGTCATTCTTATCCATTTATGTTTTTGAGTTGAATTGGTTCTTCGACATGTATCAACCGCATTAATGACCATGCAGTCAGGAGTTAGAATCTCACAATACCTATCCTAAATAATAAAATTAAACATAAATTAGTGGTGAACATGTACAAGTTTCAAGTCCAAAGAACTGTCACTTGAAGGAGTGTTAAACATAAGACTATTCTTGGAGCCTTACCCCACTGCTTTAGCTTTCGGGTTGTCCTAGTTATTTAACACACATTAACCATATTATGGCTCAAAATTGATGGAGGGCACTTTCTTCATTATTCTTGCTATAACTATGTTTATTGCGGTATTTCCTTCATTGTTAAGATTTTTAGGTTTCAAGGAGTTTAAGAAGAGTTCACGATGTAATTTGATAAATCAAGCATAACTTTTCATTAAAATTTTGGATCGAGCTGAAATTTTGATTAAAAAATTATAAGGGCCTTGTTTCTTATTGAATTAAAATTTCATAATGGTCAACTCTAGAAAGCTTTCAAATAAGGATCACAAGTTATTGTGCGGAATTGTCCCTATTTATCTTGTTGTATTTGGATTTCTTTCTCATATTTAGATTAGTACTTTCAATTTAATTATGATTTACTAGTTAGAAATCTTAATGTTAGAAGAATTCTATTAGCCAAGTACGTTTTATTTGGAAATCATTTTTCTATAAGGATTCTAGGTCTAGAACTAATATAAGATGTCTAGTTCAAATTTAGACTATTCATACTTTTATTAAAATATCAAAAAATCTCTTTATTCCTCTACGGTGTTTAGTGTTGCAACCTTATTTCTTGAGAAATTTAACTTTTATCCATGTTATACACCGTGCCAATTGATATCAAAGTAGATTGGCCTCTTTAATGGACAAACATGGTAGCAACTCATTCTACGATGTAGAAGGTTCTCTTAAGCATCTCGAGGAGAAGTGGGCATAAGCTAGATTATTAGGAATAGAGGTTTAATTTTCTGGAGCAAACCATAACAAGTATAGCTTGACTAATGGGAGACACAAACAAGGATCATGAAGAGGAGAGAAACTTGCAAGGAGTTTTACCTCAGGGCAAGCCTAACCCCAAACCTATTCCTAAATTAGATGAGATTTTTTTTGTGATGAAAGTTTTTTTAAGAAAATATTTGTTAACTAGTTGACAGAGTTGGGAGCTTACTTTTATTTCAACAAGATTCATTGATATCAAAAAGTAGGGTTCATCATATACGCTTTCTTGTGCTCCTACAAAATGGTGGTGTGAAGTTATATAATATAGAACTCGTATCGGTAAACCTAACAACTCCATGAATTTGAGAAAATCATGGAGTTTATACAAAATGATTATTTAGAGATTTTATAATGGATATATAAACCTATAGATTGTTATATTTGTTTTTTGTTCAACCTTCTATGCAGAAAGGAAGAAAAATATGAATGAGGTGTCGTCTCTTCAGAGTAGATAGTTTCAACATCACATCTATAACAACATTGTTGTAAATATTACTCGCCTGTCAATGTGACATCTACTAATGGTGAAGGAAAAACCAAAAAAGCTCGTAAATTAGTATCAAATGATTCTCGATAATGAAACACTTAAAAAAACAAGAACATATTATTGGAATTTCTTAGGAGTGTGTCGTTCAAACCAAGCTTATCCATGTTGGATCAATATTCTGAAATTATCAAATCAGTTGATGGTCAAGACATTGTTGTTAGCAAGGTTGTCAATACCGTTTTGGTTGTCATTTTGTTTTTCCTATTGGTACGGAATGTTTCGGTTTCGGAGTATTTCAGGGTTGTACTGTTCATATATAATTAATTAATTATATATATATGAGAAAAAAAAATATAATTTTTATTTTTTATAAAATCAAAGTTGACGCAACAGTTTTTTTTTATAATATATATTTTTTTAATTTTTTATTGTTTTGATTTTGGTTCTTGCATTTTTTAATTTTCCCATAAACAATAATATATATATATATATATATATATATATATAATTAATTTTCAAATATATCAAGAAATATATATATCAAAATCAAGATATATATATATATATATATGATGACCTAACAAGAAAGTCAGGTCATCATCGAACAAAACAATAAATCAAGCGGCAAAACAATTTGTTGATTTGTTAAGGCGGGAGATTGTTTTCTATTGTGGCCAAAACGGCACAACCGGAATAATACTCGGTATGTTTCGGTCGGTATTTGACCGAAAAATCCGAAATGGAACAGAATTCACAACCATGGTTGTTAGGGATGACCAAACACATCAACTAAAGTTGTCATCTCCAAAGACAGTTTTATGTGAGATTGATTTTTGGGGTCTTGAGAAGTTTTACCCAAATTCAAAAATTATACATAAATATATATTTGCTGAAATTAGATTTAAGATATTTGAAACAAGTTATCCCATGCATATATTGGTGACAACGATATATTTGAAGTATCTATTTATTTGGAGTGATCAAGTTCAACTTTTAATAATTAACTCGATGGCGAGAGGATTGATAGGGGGCACTTTCTTCATTATTCTAGTCATAATTATGTTTATTGTATTATATCTTCATTGTTAAGATTTGTAGGTTTTCAGGAGTTTAAGAAGAGTTCAAGATGTACTTTAGTAAATCAAGCATTACTTTTAATCCAATCATTGAATCAAGTTGAAATTTTGGCAGAAGATTACGAAAACCATGTTTCCTATTGGATTAAAATCTCATTATGATCAAAGATCAAAAAGGCTTTCAAATAAGGGTTAGAAGTTATTGTGCATGATTGTCTTTACTTATCTTGTTGTATTTGGATTTCTTTTTTCTATATAGCTTTCAATTTAATTAGGATTTTACTTGTTAAGATTTAGAAATACTCATGTTAAATGGATTTTATTAGTTGGGTATGTATTAATTAGGAATCATTTTCCTACAAGGATTCTAGATCTAGAACTAATATAAATAATGTTTAGTTTATTTTGAAAAACATTCACATTCAGAATTTTAATAGAATATCATAGATTTTCTCTATTCCTCTACAGTGTTTAGGGCTATAACCTTAGAACTTGAGAACCCTAACTTATATCCACGTTATACCCAGTGTCAAAAAACCTACATCAATTACTTGTCTTTTCCACTATAAAGTCTCTTTCATGTTGTCATAATCTCATGCATCTACCTTGCAAGATGAAAACTTGTAAGCAGCCCTAATTCTTATTAAAAGGGGATAATAGATAGGGCCCCAAATACCTGGGTCCAAAGCATAATAATGTTGAATTTTATATATAATAAAATGAGTACCTTAGGGCTAGTCCTAAGATTTTCAACATACCGGTGACAGAATTTGTTGGAGAACATGAGAAACCACCACTTCGACAGGCTGAAGGTCCGCTAAAGCAGCACCAGGTTCATTATGCTGGAAAGAAAAAGGTGCTTTTGAAATTGAGTTTGTAAATGTGCAATCAAGAATCAAAGTGAAGCAAATAGACAGCACCAAAGATCAGGATAATGCTACAGGAAAATTGGACAGCTATTAAGTCAAATGCATGGCATCAAAAAGACTCAACTCAAGATAGGAAGCCACACACACACACCCCTCTCTCCCTCATATGAAGTGGAAACATAATTGCATTATGATAAATGTTCAGAGAAAGTACACGGACTCAAGTATCATCAACTCAAAAGGATGTCCAGTGCACTTTGACACTAAGAAAGCAATCACTCCATGGAAATGACTCACAATTCCAAGACCTAGTTCCATCTTTCCTGGACCCAAACGATCTGATGTAACCTGACCAGGCAGTGTACAGACTGACAATGCAACACCCATTGTTCCAACCATTTCAGATGCACGTTTCGCTTCTGCAGCAACTTCATCAAGAGAAAGGCCAGCAGCAGCTGCAGCTCCAGCAACCTTTAGTGTAGGGAGAATTATAAGAAGAAAGTTTGTGTGTAAAACAAATAGTGGTCAAACTTCATATCAAATTATTTACAGAAAACCCACTAAAATTATGAATTGGTTGATAAAAATTATGATCAGCTTAATCATTTATTAAGAAAAGAAATGGTGAGGGAAAACCTAAGCTAATACTACATTTGCATAAAGAATCAAAAGGAGGAAAAGATCAAAAGAAATAAAGAAAAGAAACAGAACCAAAAGTGTAAGCTGAATTCATATGCTATCAACCTTAGGTTGTGTGTGTGTGTGTGCCACAAGCATGTATTGCAGAGGAGAGAACCTTATGAACAAGAATAGTCCCCGCCAACCCTCTTCGTCCAGCTATGCCTCGAGGTGGAGGTAAAGCACAGTCATCTCCAACAATCACAGTCTGCAAAAGCAATATGATTATATTTGGTTATTCTCTCTAGCTATGCAGAAGAAACATAAACTTCAGTTAAAAAAGATACCTCTACTTTATAACCTTCAGATTTTGCTTGCTCAGCAGCCAAACCAAAATTTAGACGATCACCAGTATAATTCTGTCAACATCCCAACCAATCCAAAAATAAATCTGACAACCAAATATTTTTCATGCAGTAATTTAATTATGAGAAAGTTGCAGAGTTGATTGTCCCTTTTTTTGCAAGTTTTGTTTGGCCCATTTTTTCTTCTTCTCCCCTTCTTTCTTGCTTCTGTTTTTCTTCTTTTATGAGCCAGAATAATACTTGCCACACCAACTAATTTGAAACTATTGATAATCAGCGGATTAGTTTTGAAATGCCAATACCTTGACAATCAGAAGACATCCCATTGGACCAGTTACAGCTCGGATGCCCTAAAGATGAATTAAGAGCAAAGCCATCTAAGAGAAGGATGAGGTGCATAACTGATAAGGTGATATAAACTGTTTCCAACAAGAAATTAAATAGAAAGAAACCATACAGCTAGAATTGCATCAACTTGGGGGGAAGCAAAAACTTCTCCACAGATAGCAGCACTTAACATCCCTTCTCCGACAAATCCAGCATGGGCAGGTTCATGCCCACTTCCTCCTCCTGTATCAGATGAAACCATAGCATTTACATCTTACTTAAGTTCTATGATCTAAGATCATGTAATGCAATATCGTAACCTTTACGTGTTTTCTTTTTCCTTGTTGCCATGCATCTCGCATCTCATTCAGGTTTCTTTTGAGTTGGACCTTTTTTTATGTCAATTCTGTTTGTTTATTAAAAATTCAAAGAGGAAATTTTAAAATAGAATATGTCACTCCAAGAATCATTTGAAAGGAACTGATGATATTTTAACTTGACAGTAATATCAAATGTCAAGAAGGTTAAGGGGGCGACGTATTGGTTTTGTCCCTGGTGGAAGCCACAAATACACAAATAAACATAATGTGTTTCGCAGTATTGCAAAAAAATAAGAAAAATCAGACAGAATTATTTGCTTTGTGTGTAGATGAGCTGTTATACAAAAATCTTATGGGAAAATAGAAAAACAGTTCCATGGAGTAACAGTTCACTTCAACCAAATAACACAACTATCCAGTCACAACTGTACAAGAAAAGTGTAAAACTACCATTACATTTGTACATCAACAATGTAAAAAACACTAAAAGAGAAATTATCCACCCTGGGTATAGAGCAATAAATATGATAGCCAACATTTCTTTTTGAATTGCATAGCTACATTTAGCACCAGTACCAACCCAGTGCCAAAACTTGCTCATCATTCAGAAGCACATAGCTTTACAGTTCCCTGATTCTCTTTTTATGCCACAAAAACATTAGAAAACCGAACAACACAAGCTTATCAAGAGTTTTAAAGGCACACAATATATATTTCAAGTTTCAACACTAAAAGAACTAAACATTGCCATGTTCAAATACTTTCCATCACCACAAACCTGATATAATTGCAACTTTGTCAAGCATAGCACTCACATGATCAGAACGCAACACAACCTTAACCTGCATCTCCAGAATAATGAAAACATCACAGTTCACCAATTCTAATTATTTTAAGGCCCCCTCAAAAATCTTAAATAAAATACTATTTAAAAAAAACCACCTCTGGAAAGCCATCCAGGTACTGTAATCCAGGGTAGGTTTCCACAAGACCTTCAATGAACTCAGTTACTACATCTGCAATAAAAAAAAATTACTTCATTTAATCCTCACTAGCAACTTTTCACTAATTAACATCCACATTTAAAAAGAATACCATCAATGGAGTAAACAAAAACATGAAACCAACCTACAAGTCAACCATACCTAATTTCAGAAACCTATCTTCATTTGAAAAAAAATTATTTCATGTTTTACGTCATTAATTTAAAATAAAAAACACAATGCAGCAAAAAAGAAAAGAAAAGAAAGAAAGAAAACAATAATTGATACGGTGGGGTTACTCCCACTCCATGATCTATTTTTCTTATTTAGATAGACCAAAATACCTCTAGTTCTATATTTTACAGTTGTTGGTATTAAATGTTGGTTCTATATTTACATCTAGAAAATATCGCTAAAAGTAGAAATTCTTCATTTTGTATCTAAAATAATCAAATTTTACCTTTTGTTTTTATTATCACCTGTCAACTAATTTAATTTATTGGAAAAAAAATTATTTACAATATAGTTTTTTCCTTCTATATATTATCCGCCAATAAAATATTTGTTTCAAAAAAAATTTAATAGAGCACTTAAAATTTGAAGAGCTTCAATTTATATTTTGTCTTCGTTTTTTCTTTGAGTTGATATTTATTCTAATAAATAGAAAACAGCATTCCAATAACATTTTGATTATGTCAAAAAAAAATATACTGTCAAATATAATTTTATAATAAATGTGGAGTGGTAGGAATAACCAACCATCTACTCAAAATACTATCGTCTTTTTTTGTAAAAATAAAAATAAAAAACTATCGTATTTCTTACTTTCACTACTCAGTTTTTTCTCGGCAATCAAACAGAATATGTATTCAGGAGCTCAACAATAACACCAATACTACGATAAACACAGAAATGTGAGCAAATAAGTAAATTCCAAAATAAACAAAAGCTTCTTTCATAAGCAACAAAAATAAAAAATAAAAAATAAAAAAACATTCCAAAAATTAAAAAAATAATTGATTAGTTTTCTTTTCGCTTTCTTAGCAACCAAACAAAAACCAACGATCGCACAGAAGCAATCCGAGTAACAAAAACTAACAAAATAATAAAAATAAAATGCGGGAGAAGAGAGCGAACCGTTGGGGTTGTTAATGAGTTTTTTTCCTTGAGAAGCCATGGAGCGTCTTCTTCGTATTGATGATCGAAATGAGGACTTTCAGTGCAGCAAGCTGGACTGAACGACGAATGTATAGCTTTAGAGAGAGGGGGGAGAGAGAGCGAGGGGGGAAGGGGGAGGGGTTCCTCTCTTTTTTTAATAATGGGATTTTTTACTTGGTGGATTATGGAAGAATTTGTTTGTTTGTTTATTTATTTATGTGGTGGTGTTGACGTGTTTTTGTTGCTTGTAAAGATAGGTAATATTTTCTTTTAATGACGAGTCTGTCCTTATCTTTATTGCGAAATTTTCCACTTTGGTCGCCCCGTGTGGGTGAGGGTCAATTTGAATTTGGAGCTAGAAAAGGAAAATGAAAATGAAATCTGGGCCACGTTGAAGAAAGAGTTAGCTCCAAATGAATTCAATTGAATAGCAAAAACACTTCGAGGACTATAATGAAACTAAATTATGAACAATGAGTCCATAGTAAAATATAGAGAGCATGAACAATGCACAATGTTTAGAGTCTTGTGTTTTTTTTTTATTTTACGTGATTCATTTTACTAATTGTGTTTTTCAGGAAATAAAAATATAAATAAATACAAAATTAAAAAATAGTAAAATATAGTGTTGAAACTGTTAGCATTGATCAAGTCTTTAAGATGTTCTTCTATTAGTTGCTTAGTGGACTCAACAATTCTTATTGTTTAGAGTAAGTTGTTTATTTTCCAGTTAGTTACCATGTTAATAGGAATGTAAAAGCATGGGAGTGCAATTTCTAATTTCTTTCTTATCTTTGTAAGGCTATATGTATAACCACTTTTGTTGCTTTTAATAATGAGTGAGCACATTCATTTCCAGAAATCTTTACAAAGTGGGGAACTGAGAGTGGATTTGTACAACCATGTGATCGAAAGAGTATTGGAGTGTGATTGTAGATGGGATTCATGTGGAAGCAGACGGAGCTTCATCCACTGAAGCACAAAAGAAGGCGTTTGATGATGCAAAGTTAAAGGATATGAAGGCAAAGAATTATCTTTTCCAGGCCATAGGCCGATCAATTCTGGAAACAATCTTAAACAAAGATACATCCAAAAACATTTGGGATTCATTGAAGGAGAAATATCAAGGGACAAAATGGGTGCAACGAGCACGTCGCCAAGCTCTCCAAAAGGAGTTTGAGATGTTGAACGTGAAAGTGGGTGAGACTGTGAACAAGTATTTTGCTCGTACTCTTGTTGTGGTTAACAAGCTCAGATTCAACAAAAGAATGATGAACGATGTAGCAATCATCGAGAAGATTCTAAGATCCATAACACTCAAGTTTGATTACGTGGTGTGTTCTATCGAGGAGTTAAATAATTTGGATGTTCTTGCCATTGATGAGTTACAAAGTAGTCTTCTAGTGCATGAGCAACGTATCAAAGCTAATGTAGTAGAAGAACAAGCTTTGAAGGTTACCTTTGGAGAATCTTCAGGAGATAGAGGACGAGGAAGAGGAGGAGGCAGAAATAGCTTTGACAAATCCATTGTCAAATGTTATAATTGTCATCAACTGGGACACTTTCAATATGAGTGTCTAAAAAGGAGAGTTGAAGTGCATGCCAACTATATGGAAGGAAATGAAGAATTGTTGTTGATGGCATATGTGAATGATAAGAAGGCCAACATAGAAGAAAAATGGTTTCTTGACTCTGGATGTAGCAATCATATGTGTGGAAAGAGGGAGTTATTCTCAGATTTTGAAGGAAGTTTCAGAGAAAAAGTGAAATTAGGAGATAACTCAAGCATGGATGTGATGGGCAAGGGCAATGTCCGAATTCTAGTGAATGGCTTGGTGCACATTATCATTGGTGTATATTATGTTTCTGGATAAAAAATAGTTTGATAAACATTGGTCAACTTGCTGAGAAGGGACTTGCCATCCTCATTGAACATGGAAGCCTGTAAAATATTACATCATGAGAAAGGGTTAATCATGGAGATTTTAATATCCTCAAATTGAATGTTCAAGTTGTTTGCTCAAACACAGTTGAAAAAAGAAACTTGTTTTACCTCATTCAAGGATGATCTAACTCGTCTATGGCACAACAGATATGGTCATTTAAGCTATAATGGACTGAAACTTCTTCAACAAAAAGGAATGGTTAGAGGGTTATCGTGCTTTGAAGTGTCATCACAGATATATGAAGATTATTTGATGGGGAAACAGTAGAGGGATTCATTTCCTAGAAAAGGTGCATGGCGAGCTTCTCATGTTCTAGAACTGGTGCACGTTGATATATGTGGACCAATCAACCCCATGTCTAACAGCAACAAAAGGTACATGATTAGCTTTATTGATGACTATAGCCGTAAGGTTTGGGTTTACTTTCTAATTGGGAAAGTCTGAAGCATTCATTGTTTTTAAGAATTTCAATAATCATGTTGAGAAAGAGACTAGTCTATGTATAAAATGTCTTTGTACTAATCGTGGAGGTGAATTCATGTCTTTTGAATTCTCTGATTTTTGCAAAGAAAATAGCATTTGAAGACAACTAACAACTGCATACACCCCTCGACATAATGGTGTAGTAGAAAGGAAGAATCGAACTATCATGAATATAGTTCGAAGTATGCTCTCAGAGAAGAAGATTCCCAGGGTGTTTTGGCCCAAAGTTGTAACTTGGACAACCTATATTCTTAATAGGAGTCCAACACTTGCAGTGAAGAACAAAACTCCAAAAGAAGCCTAAAGTGGGTCCAAGCCTTCAGTAGATCATTTTCAGAGTGTTTGGGTGTCTATTTCACCACCTCACCATTTTCATTTAATTTTGTTTTATACACCCATTTTACACTAATTTTCTTTGCTCTAGTAGGTAAATTAGTCAATACCCAAGTGTCATTTTTCTCTATTGCTGCAGTATTGATAGTAGAGATGAACCAAATGCATCCCCTGCAAATCAACATGAAGCTGAAATTGGTGCACATACAGGTACTGATGAAAAGTAATGGCATGTTGTTAGCTGACAACAGTTAATTGGAGGTTCGAGAACAACGACCGTGAAAACAAACAAATTGGATGGGGGACTATGTGAGTGGAGATAACTTATTTGAAGAAACAGACACATCATATTTTGCTATGTTTGCAACAAATGACCCAATTCAATTTGAAGAAACATTCAAGGATGCAAAGTGGTGAACTGTGATGGAGATGGAAATTGCAGCAATAGAGAAAAATGACACTTGGGTATTGACTAATTTACCTACTAGAGCAAAGAAAATTGGTGTAAAATGGGTGTACAAAACAAAATTAAATGAAAATGGTGAGGTAGTGAAATACAAAGCTCGTCTAGTTGCAAAGGGTTACACTCCAAAAATATGGTGTAGACTACATAGAGGTTTTTGCATCTGTAGCACGTCTAAAGACAGTCCAATTGGTAATTTCTCTCGCAGCTTAGAAAAGATGGTCAATTTTTCAAATTGATGTAAAATCAACGTTTTTACATGTAGAAAGTTAGCGAAGAGGTTTTTTTCGAGCAACCTCCTGGTTATGAGAAGAAAGGGCGAGAGCAAAATGTGTACAAATTAAAAAAAAAATGCCCTATACGGACTCAAACAAGCTCCGCGCGCCTGATACAGTAGAATAGAGTCATATTTTATTAAAGAAGGGTTTGAAAGATGTCCCTATGAGCATACCTTGTTCATCAAAGTAGGAGAAGGAGGTCAAATTCTATTGTTTGTCTCTATGATGATGACTTGATATTTACCGATAGCGATGAACAAATGTTTATCGAATTCAAGCACTCTATGATGCAAGAGTTTGACATGACAGACCTTGAAAAAATGAGATATTTCCTTGGCATAAAAGTAATACAAGGTCTAGAGGGCATTTTTATATGTCAAAAGCGGTACACATAGATGGTATTTAAAAAAGATTTGATACGGATAGATGCAATTCAGTTTTTAATCCAATTGTTCCAAGTTGCAAACTTATGAAACATGAGAATGGAGTAAAGGTAGATAGTAGTCGCTACAAATAGGTAATTGGCAATTTTAATGTATCTAACTGCTACTCGACCTGACATTATATTTGTAGTAAGCCTTCTAAGTAGGTATATGGATCATCCCATAGAGCTTCATCTTTAGACAACCAAGAGTGTCCTGAGATATCTGAAAAGAACCTTGGATTTTGGGATATTTTATAAACAGGGTGGAGATGAGAATTTGATTGCCTATACAGATATTGACTACGCTTGTGATATAGATGATAGACAAAGTACTTCAGGTTATGTTTTTCTATTGAGTGCAGGGATCATTTCCTGGTCATCAAAAAAGCAATTGATCGTCACTTTATCTACCACTGAAGTCGAGTTCATTGCAACAGTTTCATGTGCTTGTCAAGCAGTTTGGGTAAGAAAGATTTTGCAGTTCTTTAATCACGTTCAAGGTGGTGACATAATAATACTTTGTGACAATAGCTCGACGATTGAACTGTCAAAAAATCCAATTTTACATGGTTGAAACTAATATATAGATGTTAGATTCTATTTTCTTCGTGATCTTACTAAAGATGGAGTTGTAAAGTTGGTTCATTGCCACACTCAAGAACAGGTTGCAGACATTCTAACCAAGCCACTAAAATTAGATGTTTTCGTGAAGCTAAGAGGCTTATTGAGGGTCTGCACAGATCCAAGCATAAACTGAATAAATTGTTATTCAGTTTAAGGGAGGATGTTGAAACTGACAACATTGATCGAGTCTTTAGGATATGCTTCTGTTAGTTTCTTAGTGGACTGAATAATTCCTATTGTTTAGAGTAAGTTGTTTATTTCTGAGTTAGTTACCACGTTAATAGGAATGTAAAGCGTGGGGTGTGATTTCTGATTTCTTTCTTATCTTTGTAAGGTTATATATATAACCACTTCTGTTGCTTTTAATAATTAGTGAGCACATTCATTTCCAGAAATCTTTACATATAGGAATAAAATATATAGTTTTGAAACTAAAAATATTAAATTAATTAATTATATTAAACTAAAAAGATTAAGTTATAATCTACTTTTCAAAGAAAATCATGTTGAGTTTTCCGACCTCAAATTTTATAGCATTTTGAGTTTTTTTATATATTAGCATTAGATATATTATTAATAAACAATAATAAGATAACAAATATTTAAAAATAGTCAAAAAGAATATGGGTATAGTAAAACCATAACACTTAAGTATCCATTACATTAAAATATTTTTTGAAGAAAATCTCAAGATCTTAAAGAAGGAGAAATTGGAAGGAAAAAAAAAAAGTTTTTTCTTCGGTCTTCTCCTTCGATTCTTTATTTCACTCGCTAGTTTTTATTTTTTTTCACAACCCATCTTAAACTCCTTTAATCACTAACAAAAACATGTTTTTCATGCATAATTCTAGCTTACCAATCCTTTTAATGTCTCATTTTCATGACCTTTTAGGGTTTCTCTTTATTTATTTTTATCTAGGACACAAACTATCTTTATTAGGCTAGCATGACATTGGACTCCATACAAAACTTTAGCTTAATTTCGATGATCAAATTGAAAGTTATACGTAATAATGAAAAATTGATCGGATTGTATTTTTCATCAAAAATCCATTTTTTTCATCTCATCCTTGTATAAATCAATACAACCTAAACTAAAAAATTGTATGTGTTTTCTAATAAATTAATTTAATTTTTTCCCTGTTTAATTAATTTTTAATTTTCAAGTTAGTTTAGGTTAGAATTGAGAAAAAAAAATATATTTAAAATAGTCTGGTTCAACTCAATTCTGTTCGATCAATTTTAAATATTTAAAACCAAAACCAAACCAAAATTTTTTTTTTAAAGTTTTTTTCAGTTATCAATTTTTCAAGTCTTTTTTTATCACCACTACCCAAAAATACACAATAAAATGAAGACTTTTTTTTTCATTTATAATTCTCATGTTTTTCTTTTATGTATTTTTACCATATATATATATATATATAACACAGTGCACATCAAAGGAATCAAACACAAACGTCAAGATATTTTTTTTAAAAAAAGTAACGCCTTAAAATTTACAATTAACACATTAAATCAAAACATCAACAAATTAATATTAATAATTTATAAATAAAAATGATGACCACTAATAAAACATTGAAATTATAATTTAAACACAATATTGACACTTTGAAATTCCAATTTAATCACAGTATAAACACAATAGCATTCCGATTAAGACATAATCCAAACTCAGCACAATATTAACACATCAAAATCCAATTAAACATTGACGCATATCAGATCCCATGAATCTGAACAGTGACAGAGCGTGTATCCACGCGCCAACACCACTGTCGGCCTTCTCCCCCCTCTCTTCTTCACGCGGATGTTTCTCTCTCCACCACGGCTGGGTATTCTTAACTGTTGTTCATGATCAATAGATCAAGAGGTGTGGGTATGTGCCCCTGGTAGGTGGAAATAATTGGGAGAAATGAAGGTTTTTACTTTATTTTTCTCTGGTTTTGGGTCTTTTGTCAGTAAAATAAACGGGAGGTGATGAAGCCTGGTTAAAAAAATGGGGCAGTTATTTTTTTTTCCTTTTATTTCTGCCAGCCGTTTTTTAGTGTATACGAAATTTCATAAAAAAATAATAATATATCTTTCTTATTATATTTATTTAAAAATTATTGTAATGTATTAATATAAAGAATAAATTTAAAAAGATTTTATTTTATTTTTTTTAAATCACTATTATAATACTAAAATAAATACCGATAACTACTTTTTTATGCGAATAAACCTCATCTCCCGGAAAGCGTACTTCATAGTTCCAGATGAGCGATTAAAACCCTGATTGTTCCAAACTCTTACAAAGTATGCATGTCCTGACTCGAACTCAAGACTTGCTGTGCAGATTGTAAGCTCTTTGTCATCACGTCACGCCTCGTGAATACAAAAGAAAGATTACTCCTTTAATTCTTTTGTTACTATTATTATTACTACTAAAAAAGAGAGGAGAGGAGATAAGGTCTTTTTATCTAGAGGAGATTAAAGCAAGGTAAATTACAACCAAACATGAATGAAAATACACTACTAAAAAATGAGGTGAGTAGCATAAAACATTGAGATTTGTTGCTAAAAGATATTAGTAATGACTTTGCATCGAAATCTATTTGTTATTAATTTTTTGTTGCTAAATACAATCCGTTATTGATCTGTTACTAAATCAACAACGACATTATTCTGTTAGCAGAAAACATTGAAATCTATTGCTAAAAAAATATTAGCAGCAACTTTGCATATTTGTTGTTGATTTTTTGTTGCTAAATACAATTTGTTGTTAATATGTTACTAAATTAACAACGACATTATTCTGTTAGCAGAAAATATTGAAATCCGTTACTAAGAAAATATTAGCAATGACTTTGCATCGGAATCTATTTGTTGTTGATTTTTTGTTGCTAAATACAATCCGTTACTGATCTGTTACTAAATCAACAACGATATTTTTCTGTTAGCAGAAAACATTGAAATCTGTTGCTAAAAAAATATTAGCAACGACTTTACATCGAAACCTATTTGTTGTTGATTTTTTGTTGCTAAACATAATCCATTACTGATCTGTTACTAAATCAACAACGACATTATTCTGTTAGCAAAAAACATTGAAATATGTTGCTAAAAAAATATTAACAGCGACTTTGCATCGGAACCTATTTGTTGTTGATTTTTTGTTGCTAAATACAATCCATTGTTGATTTGTTACTAAATCAACAACGATATTATTCTGTAAGCAGAAAACATTAAAATCTACTGTTAAAAAAAAATATTAGCGGCAACTTTGCATCGAAACCTATCTATTGTTGATTTTTTGTTGCTAAATACAATCCGTTACTGATCTGTTACTAAATTAACAACGATATTATTTTGTTGCTAAAATCAACAGCTCTGTTTTTTTTAGTAGTGATAGGAAAAGAAAAAACCCAATAAAAAAGAAGAAGAAAAGTCATCTCTTCTCCCCCTCTTTCTTACTGAGAGGTAAGAGAAGATGCATTGCCAGGAGAAGGAGAAGAAGCAGAAGAAGAATTCTTATGATTATGCATCCAAACTTTAAAAACCTGTCTACTAACCCCAATTCCATTACAGAACCTCTCTACTTCATCGTCTTCATCTCTCCTTTGCAGCTTCCACCCCAACTTCTCAGCAAACTCCATCATCTTCTCCCTCTGTTCAGCTGTAAACTTTGTCCTAAACCTCTTCTTTCCACTCCTTTCGCCTGACTCCGCCACCATCACTGGAGGCCTGGAATCCCTCTCATTATCCCCTTCTGCATAGTCTATCGTTTCCATCACCACTGTCTCCGATGATGGTGGGTGCATAATGCGATCCCATCTGTTGCTGTGCGATACTTTGCGGTGGAAGTTGCGGTGGCAGCCGCAGGCTGCGCATTGGAGGGTGGAAGGTGAGGCGTCGTCTAGGGTGAACTCACCACATCCATCTGTGGCGTAGCTGCCAAGACTGGCTGCATGGTTTCTTAGGCATTCTTTGTATAGATCATTTGCATCATCACTTTCCATCGTCTCTCTCCCTCTCTCTCTCCCTCCCCTCTCTCTCTCTAATTTGACTGTAAATCTGGAGGCTGCAGATGTACTGTTTTGTATATAATGGAAGATAGGAGGGCTTGAATTACCATGATGGACCTACATGGCTATTGTATTTTCGTTAATGCTATATATATATATATATATATATATATATATATATTACTCATCTTTGGAATCATTTCTCAAACTTGCAAGTGGAAATTTTTTTTTTATTTGATGTGAAAATAATGCTTTCATGACTTTCTTTCTTGTTTTCTTTTTGTTTATTATCAAAGTTTACATGACGTAACTTCTCAAATATTTTATTTACATTATAATTATTGGATATATTTGTTAATTAATTATCATAGAAAACACCTAATTTAAAAGAATATTTGGTTTGAATACCATTGGTCCTCTGCCAACTTTAATTGCAGAAAAAAAAAATAGTTTGATTGTGCTTAAATATTTAGTTATATGGTATTATATAAAAAGATTTAAGTATTTTTCACTTGAATATTAAAAGACAAGAGAATGGTGAAATAATATAACTGAGATCATCTTAATACATGTTTGTATGTGTGGTTGAGATTATTTTTTAAAGTATTTTTTGTTTGAAAATGTATCATAAGAATGATTTTTTTATTTTTTTATAAAATTAATTTTGATATTAGCCCATAAAAATGATGTAATAACATGAAAAAATTTAATTTAAAATAAAAACGTAAAAAATAATTTTTTATTATTTTTTTTCAAAAACATTTTTAAAATATAATTACAAACATTTTAAAATGTAACGACAAACAGAAACTTATTTCGTGAACAACTGTATAGAATCAATTCAAAGAAACATCATTCTCTCTCTCCCCCTGGTAATTATGATCATTCTTGCAGATCAAGAATGGGTTGGAATCATTCTCCTCTTGTTGTAATATAGAACCAAAATGAAGGGCTTTATTGTCCCAATATATCAATTTAAATTAAAATATATAACAAACATAGCTGAGAGAAAAGAGGCCCCCCGAAGAGTAAGTAAGGGTTAGTCCAATAATTGACGTCGGGAATGCAGGTACAAAAGAAAAGTCTTCGTGACTTCCGTCGAGTTTTGTTTTCTTTTTTATTATTATTACAAAAATAGAAAATTGGCTAAAAATATATATATACATAATTTATTTATTTTTTTTCCGGATCCATACAAGATAATTTTCAAGCATTTAAATGTATCAAAGTTAAAATGCATATAAAGATTCAATGTACTTGAAAGAAAGTAAAATAATTTAATAAGAAAAGATAGGATGGCACAAAAAGACAAGAGAAGAAAAAAAAAGTGATGTGAAAGGCACTTCATAGCTCTAATAATGATAATACCAATATCACTAAAAAGATTTTAATTAAATAAATTATATATATATATATATATAAAAATATTAAAACTAATGATGAGTTACTCATATCATTTAAAAATAATAGCATGCTCACTTGCTAGTATCTATAGCATGTGATAAATACAAAATTTAAATATGTTGACACATGTAAACAGAAAAATAAATAAATTAAGTAATGTGTATCACACACACGAGATACACCCATACTATTGACACATGTGAGACCAAGTACTTTTTGTTGGGTATTTTTGATAGTGTAGTTGATGTTAGTTTTTAGAATAATTTTCCTTCAGACAAATATTAAAATGATATTTTATTTATTTATTTATTTTTAACATTAATACATCAAAATAATCTTAAAATATTTTTAAAATGCAGTAACAAACAGACAACTAAATATCTATAAGTCAAGAATATATATAATTCTACGCATTCTAAGAATTGTGTTATCTTAGAAACAAAAATCTACACAAGATCCACACACACACACACAAACATATATATATATATATATATATATATATATATATATATATATATATATATATATATATATATATAACAACCATTGCATAAACACATAAAAGGAAACTCTAGAAATGAAGTAAATTTTTTTTATGTTTTTATATCATTTTGATGTAATGATGTCAAAAAAAAATAATTTTTTAAAGAGGACAAAGGAGCAGATCCAGAGGTTTTTTTTGGATTAAGAAGACAGATTATAAAAGTGAGAAGTATGAGAAATTTAATTTAATATATTTACGTGAGTATTTGAGACTCTAATACCATGTTATAATTGTGTAATCGATGAAAAAGATACAAAGAGAGAAGAGACAAAGAAGAGGAGGAAAATTTATATTTTATAATTTTTTATTATGCTCTCACACTTCATGAATTTTACAACAACATACTCTATATTTATACTCTATCCACGCGTACATGATTATTTATTTGTTTGTGATTGTAAGGTTGTTGATATTTTTTTATTTTTTTTATATAAAAAATAATTTATAAAAACTAAAAAAAAGTAATTTAAAATAAAAACAAAAAAAATATTTTTGTTTTCAAATATGTTTTTAAAAGACAGTGACAACAGTAGCTATGTTGTGATGGTGGCGATAGAAGCTGACGTGGATCATAACTCGCAGGAAGTGGTTGTTGCTGCCTGCTGGTGTGGTTCACTTGATGTGTCGGAACCTTGTCGTTTTGGCTTTAGAGAGCTGCTTCGCTTCCCTTTCAGCACTCAGTGTCCCGTCATTTCTCAATGACTCACATGCATAACACAACACTACAAGCTGTTGCCGTATATTAACTGGGCCCCACAAATAGAGATGGAAAAGAGAAGATCCATATTCATGATATTCCAACTGTTTTAAAAATATTTTTGAATTTTTTTATTTTTATTTTGTATTTTAAATTAAAAAAATATTTGATATTTTTATTTTATTTTCATGTATTAATACAAAAAAATATTTAAAACAGTCTGATCAACTTAGTGCCTGTTTGGGAATGTGATTGTGGTTGCTTTTGAAAATGTTTTTCGTTTATAAATGCATCAAAATGATATTATTTTTATTTTTTAAAAATTATTTTTATTTTTAAAAAATTATTTTTGACTTTAACACATCAAAATAATCTAAAAATACTAAAAAATTTTAATTTAAAATAAAAAAAAATCAATTTTTTTAATAAACATTTTTCAATCGCAATGCCAAATAGCCCTTAATAAGACAGGAGAGCAAGAAGAATAAAATCATGGAAGACTCCTATCTTGATACCGTACATCATATTTATGATATCTACCACGTTGTATATATATATTTTTTAATCTTATTCCTTCTTTTAAAATATTTCAATTTGATTCTTTAAATCTAAAGTATTAAACTATTTATTATTCGATATATTAAATTAAATTTGGTTTAAATTTATGATATCAACAATAATAAAATCCATCCACTCAAGTTCTTACTCCTTCGATTTTCTAAGAGCTCGTTTGGCTCTGCGTTCCAACCGGTATTTTGCTGAAATTTGAAGAAGAAAAAATTTCATTTTAAATGAATATGTTTTGGTGTTCTTAGATCATTTTGATGTGCTGATGTCAAAAATAATTTTTAAAAAAAATAAAAAAAATATCATTTTGATGTATTTCGACACAAAAATCACATTGAAAAAGCTACCGCAACCGCATTCTCATACAGGCCCTAAATGTAACCCTAAAAACACTATTACCTTTTCATTTCAAATTAACTTTTTAGTGGTTTTATATTATTTTAATATAAAAAAAATCACCATTACCACAGTAAAAAATAAGCTAAAATAAAAACTTAGATAAGCTACATGTACATGTAGATAGTATTTGAGAATGTCATTTTTTAAAAATATTTTTTATTATAAACCCATGAAAATAGTATAAAAATAGCTACTTCATGATTGCACACAGTATATTTTTAGGGTTTTTTTTGTTCATGTAAAAACCATCTTGTCAATTCAATATGGCTCCTGGCAGGGAGAGTGATGATGGATGAGCATCATCATTTATGCGCCCTTGATTGTTGCAGAGAGACATTGCAGAGAGAGGAAAGGATAAAACAAAAGGTAAAGATGAGAAAAAATAGGCTTTATATGATGCGCGTGCTTAATGTCAAATCTAACAATTTGTTTTGTATATGGACCGTTTGGAAAAAGAAATAAATAATAATAATAAAAAAACCTTATTATATCATCACTGTCCAATCTCTTGTTACCTCATATTGATTCTGCTGCTACAGTACTAAAGGCAAAGTCGGCAGGCATTTTTTTATTTTATTTTTCGATTTTCAACAAAATACTACCACGGATTTATTACTCTGTTGACCTCTGTTCTCCATATTAAAATAACGCTACAACTCTGCAATTATGTAAGGTGTTGGCAACTAAATTTTAAAAAAAAATTAATTTTTTTTTATTTTAATTTAAAAAAATTGATGTTTATATATATATATAAATATATATATCAAAAATAATTTTTTAAAAAAATAAAAATATCATTTTGATATATTTCTGAATAAAAATCATTTTAAAAAACAACCTCATTTGTTATTGCTAGTTCTCATATATTATCTTATTTGTTAGGAGAACATTTTAATTGCGTCGGCATGTAGTATGAGAATCTAGTGTAGATGGCATGGGGATTTAGGGTTATGTAGCTCGAAATCATTGAATCTTAGTGATGGTTTGAGAGTGTGATTGAAGTTATTTTTAGAGTGTTTTTTGTTTAGAAGTACGTCAAAATAATATATTTAAAAAATATATATATTTTTGACATCAACAAATGAAAATAATCTAAAAACAACAAAAATATTTAATTTAAAATAAAAACTTTTTTTTTTCATTAGTGTTTTTGAAACGCGAGCATCCCCTAAAATGGTGCCACAAATTTGATTGATAATTAAAGTCTTGTTTGATATTATGGTTAAAGTTATTTTTAAAGTATCTTTTATTTAAAAGTGCATTAATATTTTTTAAAAATATTTTTAATATCATCGTATTAAAATAATATAAAAATATATATAATTAATTTCAAATAAAAAACAAAAAATAAAATATTTATATTTTTTTTCAAAAACATTTAAACAATCAACACATTACAATACATGGTTTGAACTTTCAAGGAATCCTCGTTGACTCTGACCTGTGCAGAGCTGCTTTGGTTCCAAGATTAGAGTAGTACGAGGTTACTTGCCCGTGTGCTGTGCTGAGTTTTTTTTATGTAGAAAATTGATTAATTCTATATGTGTTGTAATTGGTTACCTTAATATTTAATTGATGAAATTGTAATTGATAAAATCTGTTAGAAATGATTTTTTTCTGCCTGAAATTGATAGAATATTGCTGATATTAAAATTGTTTTGATAATTATTAATTAGTAGATTGTACAATTGAAATCGATAAAATTCATTAAAAATAAGTCATGTGCTTCGTGTAACACATTAATTGATTATTGTGTGTATTTTATTTGTTTGATGAATTATTTCAATTGTACATAAGCATTGAAATAATGTTGGTGGATTGCAGTGCAAGCTAAATACGACGTGTAAGTGGAAAAATTAGACAACATCATATCTTTAAATTAACTATTTTATATGTTTTTGATTTAGAATCAAACACCTCATATGTTGAAAAAAATTTTTTTTATCTCATTTTGATTTCATAATGTTGAAGCTATTATTTGTAATTAAACAATAAATTATTTTATAATTTTTTTATTATGATAGAAATTCTGGGTAATATTTTTTTATTTGAAAATTTCTTGCAAATATCTCATAATGGTTAAATGTCTTGTTTTGTAGGTTTTCTAACCTTGCATTTGTTCATTGTTGGGTCATATCAGTTTAAACAATTAATTTTTTTTTCAATATGAGGTAAATGGTAATTTTTTCTAATAAAGCATTTGTTATTTAATAGGTTACATCAACATTGGGTTTGTTTTAACGATTTCTCGATCTATTTGTTCGGCAACCAACAATTTTTTTTTGAAGATGAGTTGTATTTTTTCATTCGCAGATGGTTATTTGTTTTATATATCTAGCTGAATGAATGTGGTCATTGTTTTAATTATTTGGATAATCATTTAATTAACAGATCACAAAATTACAATAGATAAAATTAACTAAAAATGAGTTATTTCATACCGTGGAAGTAACTTTTGATTTCTGTATCTGACATGATTGTTTTTGTAATATTTTTGGATCTCTTAATGAAACAATAAATTATTAAAGAAGCGAGCTTAATGATGTCTTCAGATTTGTTTTATGACAATGATTTAAAATTAGGATAACTGAAGACACTTGTAAATTTCTTGCACCGATGACATAATGATTTAACGTTTTTTTTTAATAATGCATTTGTTAAATGATAGGCTACATTAGCTTATCAAAAAATATTGGTGGATTGCAGCACGAGCTAAATACGTGTAAGTGAAAAAATTCCACAACTTCATGTCTTTGAGATTTTTTTTGAATCTTGTAATTAACAATAAATGATTTTGACGCTACATCAAGTGAATGAATGGAGCAAAAATGGACAACAACGAAAAACAACACATGTTAATTGCATCATAAAACCAGTGAAAAAATACAGACGATAAATAAAGACAAAAGTATAATTGTAACTAAAAGTGAAGAAAGTACAACTAAAATAGTTTCCCAAACAAAGTTTAGGCAATCAACGCTTTTGATGGCAACAAAATTAGCGCAAGAACCTTATTTGATGGAAGACAAACACTGTTGAAAAGGTGCAAAGGTCAATATTGAAGCATTACAAACCAGCGCAAGAAATATTCTTCAGTATTGCCTTCTTTTTTTTTTTTTACTTTCTCATATTGCATTTTTTTATTGGCAGGTTACACCAGCCCAACGCAAATTAGCGGTGGTTTGTTACATGAGCTAAGAACAATAACGCATTTGTTAAAAGAAATTTAAATATTATATCTCTAATTCAGTAATTTATATGTAGCTAATTCAAAATCAAAAATCTTTTATATATTTTGTATTTATTTATTTTATTTCATAAAGTTAAGGTAGATCCTAATATATGTATTCACGAAGTGGAAACTGGATATATTTTTTATAATATTTTTTATAATTTTTTTTGACAGCTGGAAAAAATATACCCGGCCGAGCTAGAATCTTGTAAAAAAAAAAAAAAACGCTTGCCATGATTAGGTGGAAATCACATTGTCAGGAAGGGTCGCCGGGCGTTGTAAATTATCCCGACACATCACCTGCCCTGGAAAAAAAAAACACGAGGAGATAAATTTAGGCTAACAAAATGAGAAATTGTTTAAATTATCCCGACACATTATTATTATTATTTTTATTTTAAATTATTTTTTTAAATTATTTTTAGATCATTTTCACAAACTAATATTAAAAATAATTTTAAAAAATAAAAAAATATTAATTTTTTATATTTCTAAATAAAAAAATACTTTCTCCAAACAATCAATAAATCCATCATGTGAGAAATGTGTCGAGAGACTTAAAGAATTGGCTTATAGTGATCTAATCATCTCAAGAAAGAAGAAAAGTCAATATTAAATTAACTATGATAAGGATGACAACTCATTAGTTGAGGCAAACAGTTTGCAATATTATTTTTAATTGGGAGGGTTTTATAATTAGATCACAGTGGAAAATGTTGTTAATTGATAAATAATTTGAATATTCCACTCGCACAACTGTGAAGTCTATTTTTTTCTCTTAAAAACATTTGTTAGACAAATTATTTTCAATATGTTTTTACATGAAAAATTAAAAATAAATATGCATATATTTAATCAAATAAATCAATAATCACCAATATAAATAAATAAATAAATAATCTTTAACAATAACAGCAAAACAATCTTTTTTTTAAATAATAACGCATCACTATAAAATCTATAACCACACAAACTTTTTAAAACTCATGACCTGTGTTATTAGATCGAAAACATGACAAATAAAAAAAAACCACAAATCCCAATCTCCAATAGTCTAAACACTTGGAGGATGAAATCGAGAAAAACAATCTGTTGTAAGAAAATGCAATTAAAAGAATAAAGGTGAAAATAAAAATAAAACAACTACATGACATACAAAAAAATTTGGGGTTAAATTTAGAAGAAAAAGACTTTAACAAAAAATCAAAAGGATGAGGGATAAATTGTAAAAAACAAAATAACATAAACTTTAATTGAAGATTAAATTGAAATAATAAAACTTTAACAAAAGAGTTAAGAAAAAAATACAGAAATCAAAAGAATAAAGACTGAATTGAAAAAAAATAATATATGACAAATAGTAATATAAAGACCACATTTAAGAAATAAAGAAAACTTTCTAAATGATCAAAAACATCAAATTTTATTAATTTTATTAACTTTAAGAAATAAAATTATATATTTTTTATTTTTTAAAAATTATTTTTAACATTAACACATCAAAATGATCTAAAAACATCAAATTTTATTAATTTAAACTTAAAAATATTTTTTTTAATTTTTTTTTAAAAAATAATTCCAACCACCCTACAAACATAAAAAGTCAATGCATAATGTTATAAATGTATACGAACATAAATACCCTTTGCTAGCTGTTTAATTTTTTTTTAATGTGGGGAACATCAATATTTTTACTTGCTATAGAAAATAAAAAACTAAAAATAACACGCCTTAAGTTCTGAATGACTAGTTCATCTTTGAAAGGACAAAATTACCCTCAAAACCAAGGCAAACAAGATTTTCTATCAAAGAACAAAAAGCGTAATTCTACCGTTACAACGAATAGTCTTTTCTATGTCAGTGTATAAAGTAGACTTTATAGTATTTTTGTAAATATTTTTTATACATGTAAAATTGTGAACAGCAAATCACACATTTATGTTAGGAAGTTTCATGGAAGACAGAAGGTACATTTGTTAGGTATTAAACACTAATTTGTCTGCCTTTCTTTTATCAATATCATGGGTCCACGCTCATACATATTGTGGTCAACTACAACTTACAGCTTTTTGGTTCATGAACATAGCCACCAGCCAACTTCAACTTCAATGTATTTCATTTATGAATTTGAAGTTATGTAAGACAGTTCTAAAACATGTGACAATGTTGGCTGAGTGTGTATTCTCAAAGTAATTTAAAACTTATGATTTGTATGGCATATAATGTTTAATTAATGAGTAATTTAATGTTTTTGTTTTTAATTATCCTCTTTTTATCATATGAATAAGAATTGATTGCATAGTAAAAGAGACAATCCTCTTTGAACTTCAGTTTCTCACACTAAGGCCTAGTTTGATATTCCGTTTTAAAAGCATTGTTGAAAAAAAATAATTTTTTTTTATATTAAATTAAAAAATAATGATTTTAGATTATTTTCATGAGCTGATATAAAAATAATTTTAAAAAATAAAAAAATATTATTTAATGTATTTCTGAACAAAAATATTTTTTAAAAACAACTTCAACTACACTTCTAAATAGCTACTTAGCCTAATGGGACATGTTCCTCGAATACAAAATTCCTTTTCATGCATCTACAACCAAGAATTAATACGCGTGGCATAACACATGTTAAGCAACTAGTTATTTAGTGTTCTAATGGCATTGTGATTCAACCAACCTCTTAAGATAACTTTTTTTTTTCTTTTTTATTGATAGTTAAGATGTTTGCTTTTAAAATGGAGATAAAAATGTGAAGAGCTCAATGCCAAACAGGCTCTTAGTAATACATGTTTGCACTTTTGAAACTCAGTGCCACCAAGGACTTTCAAAATACATGTTCGGAAGTGTGATTGATGCTGTTTTTGAAAGTGATTTTTCGTTTAGAAATGTATCAAAATGATGTTTTTTTTTAAATTATTTTTGATATCAGCACATGAATATGATCTACAAAAATTAAAAACACAACATTTAAAATAAACAAATAAAAAATTCATTTTTTTTTAAACATTTTTGAAACACAACAATAAACATAACCTTAGAAAAAAGACTTTTAATTACCCAGTTTGAGGGTGAGCATTACATGAATATTTCCACCTCATGTGCCCATATGCATGAGGTACAGAATTTATCATGCATCTAATCCTAACCAAAGAAAATAATAATTTGGAACTTTAAGATACGTTTCTCTGTCTCCAAAGATTTTGTTCCTCCAAGCAAAGGATTGCTTGATAATTAAATTCATAGCGCACTTGAGAGTTGGTTAACTCGGACTATATAATTACTAAATTATGAAGATGCTGCTGTTGACTAGGGGAATCATGAGGCAAACTTTGATTTTAGCCAAGTTCGCATGCTGATGACTTGGCAAAATTAAAGCTGTCAATACCATTCCGGTTGTCGTTTTATTGGAATGAAACGTTTTGGTTTCAAAGCGTTTCGACGTGCCGTTTCGGGGTTATAATGTTTATATATAATTAATTATATATATAAGTACTAAATTATGAAGATGCTGCTGTTGACTAGGGGACCATGAGGCAAGCTTTGATTTTAGCCAAGCTCGAATGCTGATGACTTGGCAGAACTACTTCGATCTGTGACGGGTAGAGCTTGGCTGGAAAATTCATTTGATCTGTCCGAGTGATATACAAATATGTATGTTGGAGTCTTATATAATAGTTTTTTTTAGATAAGATAGTTTTTCGATATGATATCAGATTTCTAGTAATTATGAGTTTGAATCTTAACGCCCTCGTTTTATTTGATAAAAAATAAATACTAGATAAAGTGAAATTGTATGCAAATTTTGAGTTCAAAAAGTTTTCACTTGAGAAGGGATGTTAGAAAATAATATAAATTATATCCTGAAATTTCATCTTATAACGTAAACTTTTAGATAAAATAATTTTTTATAATCTAGGATTCAGAATGAAGAAACGACATCTAACCTAGAAAAGGAGGACAAAACTTTCTTATGAAAAGTGTAGCATCATTGAATGAATACATGGCTGAGAACTCAATTATGTAGCAACAGGTAAAGAATCACACAAAAAATTTACTTTTAGAGAATAATATAAATTATATTATGGGTCCCACTTACAAGTTTAAGTTTTTAGGTGAGATGGTTTCTTAACATGGTATCAGAGCCTTGTTGACTCAGCGGTCACGAGTTCGAATCTCACCACCCCCATTCTACTTGATAAAAAAAACAAAGCACAAGTTGATGTGGATCTGTGCAAGTTTGAAGTTCAAAGGGCTTTCACTTGAGGGGGTGTGTTAGAGAATAATATAAATCATATTATAGAGTCTCACTTACAAGTTTAAGCTTTTAGGTGAGATGGTTCCTTAGCAACTATCACCTGCATTTATAACAAAAAAAGGAATTGCTTCACCAACATGCCTACCTGCTGCTTAGAATTTTTTTGATGTATTTTATGGGTCTAGATAAGTAAGTAAAACTCTGGTTGTCCTAAACTTTTACAAAGAATGCATAATCCGACTTGAACTCGATATTTATTATATAAATCTTAAGTTTTTTACCATCATATCATGTTCACCCTAGACATGCTGCCTAGAAATTGTTAATTCAGAAGTACAAAGTCAGCTACAAAGACTATCACTAAAACACATCAAATTCGAGTTTGAAATTTTGCAAAGGTATTTCATTAATAATTAATTAAAAAAAAACTAAAATGATGTGCGTGACTCATTTCATGAAAAGCATGCTTTCCAATGAGCAGCACACTCTCAGTCTTGTGGCAAAATCAATTTAACTGCGTACACTATTCTTAATCTCACAAGTTAAATTTGTAAATTTTCTTAATTTGGTTATTATATTTTTTTTGCCATAATTAAACCCTTTTAAACTTAAATTAGAACCCCAATTGCATATTTTTTTTGGAAGCCTTGAATTGAAAGTAAAATGACCAGAGTAAAAGTGACAAGTAAAATCTATTATTAAATAAAATCAAATATTCTTTCTTCTCAATATTAAATAAAAAAAATTACTTAATTTATGGTTAAAATCTATTATTTCTAGAATACACTGCCAATACCTAAATATTTTTTTTTCATGCTTTAATTTTTTTTCTCTGAATCATGATGTAGCGCACAGCTATAGCAAAACCAATCCAACAAGAGGTACCGTATACAGCTGTACGAAATGTTTCAGTTTTAGAGCTTTTCAGTGTGTTGTTTTGAGATTGTACTATATATATATATATATATATAATTAAATATGTTAATTTAATTTTTTTAGTTCAAATCAAAAAATAAAATTATTTAGAATTATACAATTTAATTTAAAAAAGACAATAAAATGATTTTTCTAAACAAAATTATGAACATATATATTATTACGAGAATGTCATCACCATTCTCGCAAGGTCATTATATTCTCTGATTGCTCTGAAATTTTGATATAATATATATAAATATATCAAGAGACTCGCAATAAAATTTCATCTAAATCTAACGGTCGGATTAAGAGATATATTTTATATTGAAAAATTATTCATTATTTAAAAAAAACACTATAAAAACTACGCAGTTTTATCTCATTTTTTTAACTGGTATAAAATATTTCGGTCATTTTAGACAAAATAAAACAAAATTAACAACACTGCATGCAACTAATTCAAAGTGGGCTCAGACTGGGAGACAACTCCAAGGATAATAATGTTACCGATTATCAATGCTAGAATTGCTTAATAAAAAAATATCATTTTGATGTATTTTTAATTGAAAAAACGCTTTCAAAAGTAATTATTGTTTAGGGTTTAATTTCAAATTAAAGTTTGTTGTTTTGAAATAAGTTATGACATAGTTGTTGCAATTGAGGTTAATTTCATGCAAGTGTGTTTGAAAATAAAATCAATTATGTGTAATTTTGATAAATAAGTATTTGTGATGGATTTTGGGATTAATTGCTCCAAAAATAGGGATGTTGTTTAAATTATGACAAATGAACTAATGTTTACTGTTTGGATTATGATTAAGATTCAAAGTTTAGATTATGGTTAGTTTTTATGGTTAAGGGTGTTGGGGTAAGGAGTTGTGATTAAAATTAGTTTTGTGGTCAACAACTTGGGGTTAAGGTTAGGTGTTGGGGTTTGGGTTTGAAATAGTTTTTTATAGTTAAGGGTTTGAATTAGAGTTAATGAGTGTTTAGGGTTTGAATTAGTGTTTTTATGGTTTTGGGGGTTAGTTAGGGTTAGTGGTTTTAGGCCTAAATAAGGTCAGGGGTTAGTTCATGTATTCTTTAGAGTTTTAATTTAGAATAATTTAGGGTTTTGCATCATCTACCAAATATTGTGTAGTGTTTTTTCTTCATATTGTTTTGCCATTATATTATATGTTTTCAATATCTTTTTTTTTACATTTTTTTAATATAGTATTTTTAATATTTATAATTAGATTGTCACTTTTTTATTTTAATAGGGTGATAGATTTTTATATGTTTGGATATCAAAATTTAAATTTAATTTTTATATACACAATTTCATTTTCAAGTATTCATCTTATTAGTCAATGTATAATTTTTGTGACAAGTGTCATAGAATTTAACAAAATTAAAGTGGTTTTAAATTACTATTTTAAAAAAAGAGAGACAAAAGCATAGGAATACACAACATTGAAAGGAGATAAATAGAAAATTATGTTTGATAATGATGCATAAAATGAATAATTGTTTTTATATCCTGTTTGATTATGTTAGACAAGATATAATAATATATGAAAAAAATCTTTTTTAGCCATAATATGTATTAATTTACAATGAGTGTTAAAATTAATAATATAATAATAACCATAATTATAAAACTTGAATTGACTTGATGGGTCAACCTGGAATCTATCCAACCTAGTATTTGAATCGATTAAAGTTTAAGAAAAAAATACAGGAAGAATTGACTTGACCCTGTCAAAAACTTGGGTCGATCTGGGATAAAATACAAGTCAAAACCATTTTTTTTTATTTGGTTAAAATAAAGTTTCTTTGATTATTTTTTTATAAAAGTCAACTAGAGTTGACCCTCTTTACCCAAGTCTTGGTAGAGGTTAACTTCAAAGTCGAGTTATAAAACCATAATAATAATTATTTTTATCCACATATTGACTCGAGTTAGCCTAACCTGACCCTCCTGACTCATGATCCAAGTCTTGCCCTATATCAACCCTTAAGTTGAGTTTTTAAACTATGATAATAACTATTTTTATTCTTATATTAACCCAGGTCAAGTTAGGTCCATCCTCCCAACTTATGACCACAATCTTGTTTGTGTTAACGAGTCAAGTTAGCAACATTTCATCACCACAAAATTTCTCTTATTTGTTTCAGAACTAAAAGGAATCCTCCTGGCTAGCTAGGATCATTGAAAGGAGCTAGGGATGCCAGCATAAACAAGCCTCGCAAGCGGGACAAGATGGCAAAAGCAAAAAAATTACCATCATCTCAGACCATCGAACATCAAAACTCAAACAAAAAGGAGAGCCAATAAATGATAGAAAACCATTGATAAATGAGCAATATGCATTCACCAGACAAAATAAATCACTGTCATAGTCAACAGCTCACATTAACAATGGACCTAAATTACCATGCTATTATGACCTCTTACACTGTGTTTGTTTAGAGGGGTTTTAAGGAGTACGGAAGGAAAAGGTGGGGCTAAAACCCTCCATCATTGTTTGGCTCTCACAATTGATAGAAGTAGAGGTGGGGTGGAGGGCTCAGGCTCAACTCTCTTAAATAGTTGAAAATCTAAACATCCCAAATTGAGGTGTTTAAAAGACTTGAGATTATTAAATGATATACAAATATTAAAAAAAAAAATCCACTCTTTCACTTCTCATCCCATTGCATGTTCAAACAAGAAAAAGTTTGAAATACTACCATTACCTTTACTTACCTTATTAATCCTACCCTTTCTTACCCTCATCATATCCAAACATAGTGTTGCATAGAAAGATGAGAAACAATGTATTCTTAAGTAGGATTATCCTAGAATGGAACAAAACATTCGGATACCGCAGCAACTACGATGATTATAGAAGTAGCTCAACAACTAGAGTGAGGTGCACAAGAACATGATCCGGAGTTGATATGATTTCGTTGAAGAGACCCAAACAAATACCCCACATCAATCTAAGTTAGATGATAAAACACCAGAAATCATTAATTACCTCTTACTCCAACATCTGACTTGCAAAACAAATAGTTTATTTTTCAAAACATCAACAAGAATATCAGCTGATTGTCTGATGAAACTGCACCATCCTGCCAAAACTAAGACTTACGAGCAAATAGCAAATTCCTCACTAACAATGCGGCAAGCCTAAAAAAAATACCTCACAAAATCAGAGACTAGGACGCAGCTAAGTCATGAGCACTAGTTGATTTACACAAGCTACAACAACTGCATAAAGAATTAGGCATCCAGATTCACCAAAACTAGTTTTTTATCTTGAATTTATATTAAATCAGATTTAATTGAATACACATACAAAATTAATATAAGAATCAAAGAAATGTCTTAACAATTAGCAGCAGCGGTGAGAGGGAAAAAACTCAATCACATATAATTTAAAGGTCAGGAGAAAAAGAGACTATGAGGCACAAATGCATTAAATAAATCTCATCTCTACAACATTTTCCTTGTCATCAATAAGTTTGAAAAAGCTAAGAGTGCAAACAGAAAGAGAATTCACATGGGACATCTACTTGATAGTGACAAACTTGTTTGTACCGTGTTTAGCCCAATGTGTTCTGAGATCAATTGCATTAGAGAAGTCATAGCCTTCACCAGCAAGTTTTTCTAAGACCTTCTTAAAAGCTCCTAAACTCATTTTTCTCCCTGCTATCCTTGCACCACGTCGTTTCACACTCATAGGCAAGGGATGCACAGAAATACATGTTGTACAACAAGCTGATTGCCACCCACCACAACCCCAACGATAGCATTGTTGGGGGTTTCCAGTGCATGAGCAAACTGGTATAGGAAATAATGAAATGTCCATACTGATCCCATTTATCATAATTTCTACGGTTTTCTTGGCAGACCTTCCTTGTTGAGCAGCAGGACTACCGTCAGGTTTGGGTGATTGAGGGCCTATCTTACCCTTCTTTGCTTCAAGGCATTTCAAGGCTTTAGGACGCTTCTTCTTCTTCTTAACAGGACCATTTTCCTTTGCAACAACACCAGCACCTTCAACTTGCTCCAGTGTTTCGTCATATACTGAATTAGGAGGTTGAAACATTTGCATATGATGAGCTGAAGATGTTTCCGGCAAAACCGAAGCATAATCATGGTTTCCAGGCAATACATGGTGAAACTTTTCTCTCTTGTCAATTGAAGAATCTCTCGTGTGGTCCATAGAGTACATGTGCTGCGAAACCCCAACATCCCTATGATGAAAACCTCCATACATACTAGTCATGATCGCAGCACTGCGCGAACCCGAAAAGGAATTCTCAGGCATTGTTGGAGCCATGAGATGAAGACCCAGATTTCCTTTAACAGTTGTTGGCTCATAGTAACCCCAATTGCGAATATCCAAGCTGTTATCTTCATCCATTATTTCAAACTACAACAATTCAAGATAACTTTGTTTCACCTTAACACAATATTTGTTGTCAGCGTTGTGCTAACCTTAACATTCTCCAAATTGTGTTCACCTAAAATTTCTCTAAAAAGACTGCAGGCACATGAAAATCAATTCAAACCCAAATCACACAGCTTAAAAAATTAATAAACAGATTGTTAAGTCATAGTAAAGTTTGTGTCTTGAAACCAAAAGAAGTCATAATTGACAGAGCTAGCAAGCCGAAAAATCAATCAAAAATGCATCTGGGTCATAGTCAGAAACAAAGATCTTCTAGTCCTTGGATCAGTCTGACAAATCGTTTTGAAAGAGGATAGACAGTAACGACTTTAGTATTTCAAGGAAAGATAAAGGGACTTACTTGGAAGAAGATGAAGTGAGCTTTTTTAGGGTTCTTCTCCTCCACTAAAGAAGCACACAAATGAAGTTACGAACGCCATTTTGTTTGTTGTAATTACTCATTTTACTAGTTTTTAACGTGCACTTGCTTCGCTTGTTGCTAGTCTTTGGGTCAACTCGATCTTGCTTTTCCTTTGTACGCCTCCCTTAAACTATATATAAGCGTAAGAGTTACTTCACGGCCTTTTTATCTATAAAATGATGATTGACAAATTATTACTTCAATTTATTTTCAGGTGTTTGATACTCAAAAGCACTTTTTTTTTAAAAATCGAAAATTTTTTAATTTTATTTTAAATTAAATTTTTTTTGGTATTTTTATATCATTTTTATACAATATCAAAAATAATTTTTAAAAAATAAAATAAAAATCATTTTAAAAAACAACCTCAAACATATCAATGATGAGTTTTTTTGGCCTAAAATATATAATGTTATTTAGATTAATTTAAGTATACCTTCATTATTCTAATTTCAAAAAGAAAATATAAATTGTTGTGATATACTAGGAAAAATAGAGGCATTAGTCAAGGATCCATTAAATCGAGTTTGAGAAATAAGAAAGCATAATTGTGTGGCGAAGCAAAGATTCCATGCATGTTTCGAGCATTCAATTTGAGAGTCGATTATTCTATCCAGAACTCGAATAGATTCAGGTAACAGTGGTTTGGAGACATATTTTAAAATAGTATCCTTGTTGCTGTATTAATTGTTGTTAGCTCTATTTTTACAGGTGATATATTTTAAAATAGCTCTTTTAAGTTCCTTTCTAGTGCTTTAATATTATATATAATAAAAAAATTAGTTGTAAATTTTATTAATAAGAACCAGTACATCCATATATTGAGACTTAGGAATATATATATATATATGATTAATTAATTAATTTAATTAGGAAATCCAATGAGCCTTGAATGACAATTTATTAATGGGAGCACTTTTTTGTCCACTATCTTACATTTCCTAAAGCATTAAGCTCCAAGTACACATCTTGAATGTGAAAGTGAAAAATGAGATTGACTATCAGTTTTGGAATCCAATTCCATCTTTAGGAGCGTTATAGAATGTTTGACATTGTGTTGTAAAAGTGTTTTTAATAAAAAAAAAGTTGATTTTTTTTTAATTAAAAATTTTGATGTTTTCAGATCATTTTCATGTACTGATGTCAAAAATGATTTTTAAAAAATTAAAAAAAATATTATTTTGATAAATTTTTGAATGAAAATCACTTCTAAAATCAACCTCAATCGCACTGTCAACGAGTCACCTAATGTGGTGTCTTTTCTCCCCCTGGAGTCTTCTACTATTTTGCAGGATAGCTTTTCTTGTTATGTTGCAGATCTTCCTGTGATTTATTTCTCTCTTGTTTCATGGCCTTCAATGGTCTTTCTTTCTTACCGCCTCCAGATTAACCGGAGGAGGAAGGGGGGGCTGTCTTTTTTTGACATTGAATGTGATACTTAGTAGGTTTTGAAGGCTTTTCAAAAACATTACGTTAGATTTGCAAAGATGGGATTAGGATAAAGAAAGTGATGAAGATGAATTTTACAGTCTCCTTTTAGGTAATAAATTTGGGGTCTGCCTTCGAGTTCGAAAAACATGGAGCTCGATTGGATGTGGATTTGTTAGGTGTAAACATTGTGCTTGGTTTGTCCTCGTTACCAGTTTTGGAGCAACAAATTTTTTTTATGGGTTAGGACAGGATTGCGCAGAGATTCTGAGCACATTATCAGGGATTCATATCCAATCAATTCGAAAGCTTGAAAGGTTTCATAAGAACATTGATTTTCATTTATTGCTGATTAGAATTTTTAGAAAAATGCCCGAAAATCCACATGACAAGATTTATAATGTGTCGCGACGGTGATTTTTCGCGCTTCGCGCCCCGCTATTCTCGGAGGGAGAGACGACCGGCGCGCGGTGAAAGTGGTGTGTTTTATAGTCATAAAAATTACAACTATAATTATCAAGAGTCGCCACCTAGTATTAAGGTCACTAGGAACCTATTGGTCTGCATCAATCTATTAAGGTTCAGTGGGGGCATCAATCTATTAAAAAAAAATTATCTTCTACATTTTTCCAGGCATCAGTAAGTTTGAAACAGCTACGACTATGAACAGAGTGAGGATAAACAACAGTCATAGTGCCAAAAAGGACAATCTTCCAAAATCATCCAATGTGACAGAAACTTATCAGCTACAAACTACATTTGTAGACTCTGCCAAGACCAGATGCATACAAAAATATACAATACAAACATGGTGCATTGCAATCATAGGCCAATAGAAAGATCCACATAGCACATCTACCTTATAGTGACAAACTTGTTTGTACCATGTTTAGCCCAATGAGTTCTCAGATCAATCCGATTAGAGAAGTCACAGCCTTCACCAGCAACTTTCTCTAAGACCTTCTTAAAAGCTCCTGAACTCATTTTTCTCCCTGCTATCCTTGCACCACGCCTTTATGTACTCATAGGCAAGGGATACATAGATATGCATGTCGTACAACATGCTGATTGCCACCCACCACAACCCCAACGATAGCATTGTTGGGGGTTTCCAGTACACGAGCAAACCGGTATAGAAATAATTGACATATCCATATCAATCCCATTTATCATAATTTCAGCGGTTTTCTTGGCAGACCTTGTTGAACAGAAGGACTATCCTCAGGCTTGGGTGCTCTGGGAGCCCTCGTACCCTTCTTTGCGTTAAGGGAGTTGGGGGCTTTAGCAAGCTGCCTCTTTTTCTTGGGACCATTTTCCTTTTCTTCAACACTAGCCTCTTCAACTTGGTCCAGCATTTCATCACTTGCCGAATCAGGTGGTTGAAACATTTGCATATGATGAATTGAGGCTGTTTCAGGCAAAACTTCCTCAGAATTATGGTTTCCAGGCAACATATTGAGAAGCTTTTCTCAGGAAAACCTTTGGTGAAAACCTCCGTTCACACTTGTGATGATCACATTACTGCGTGCACCCAAGAAGGGATTCTCAGGAATTGTTGGGGACATGAGCTGAAGTCCCAGATTTCCTTTAACAGATGTTGGTTCATTGTAAACCCAATTACGAATATTCAAACTGTTATCTTCATCCATTATTCAAACTTTACCATTCAAGCTAACTTTATTTAGCCTTCACACAATTTGTTGTCAGCATTGTATCCTCCAAAAGATCTCCAAATTGTGTTCACCTAAGAATATCCAAAAAGATTACAAGCACACAAAAATCGATTCAAACCCAAATCACAGAAAATAAAAAAGTTTATAAGCAGGTTGTGAAATCATAGTAAAGTTTGAGTCTTGAAACTAAGAGAAGTCGCAATTAACTGAAAAATCGAGAAAATAACATATGGGTCTTTGTCTGACAGTAAGATCTTCAAAATCTTGGATTTGTTTGATAAGTTTATTTACTTATTAAGAAAATAGACAGCAATGGATGTAGTATTCAAATCAAGAAAAAGGGACTTACTTGGAAGAAGACAGTGAGAGCATCTTAGGGTTCTTCTTTATAACTTCACGCCATTTTTGTAAGGAATTACTTTGGAAAACCTCCATTTTTCAATTTGAATCCCCGAACCTATATATTTAAATCATTTAATTAGTACCTAGCTTCACGCCATTTCCTTTTGAACGTCCACCATTTGAGAAAGTATGTACCCATATAGTATTTCATGCATCGTTATTAACACACAGCCGCTTGATTTGTCAGTTTCGGAAAATTTATGATCCAAAATTTTATTGAGTTATTATTCAATTTTAATAATAAAAAGACATTAAACCAGCGATCTTGATTGATTAAGCTAAATTTGATCAAAACTTGATTGGTTAATATTATTTTTTTGTAAAAGAATAAAATCATATAATTTTAATAAAAATAATTAATCTAAATTAACCTCGTGACTTGAAGAAAAAAACCTAATAATATACTTACCAGCCTCTTCTTCTAGTCTAAAAACTATGCTTAGGTTTTAAACATTTTTTTTTTTTATATGAGTGTCCTGCTTAATTTGTGCACACCTCGACTAATCCCACGATTTCTAGAATGAACAATCAATTACCAACTTTCTAGTGGCCATAAAAGTTGTGAGACTTGAACCGGTGACTTCTAGAATAAATCTAGAGCCAGACCACTAAGTTGCACCCTCAAAGTTTAGGTTATAAACATTTGGTATTGTAGTAGATTGATATGATTTTTGTCTAACTATAAAGAAAAAAAATATTTAGTTAGCTATATAGCTTATATTTTTTTGTGCTAGGTTAAGTATATAATTGTTTTTAAAACCTTGAATTTGTAGAAGTTAAAATAGATTTTTTTTTCATTAATGAAATTTCTTATTTTATTTTCTCATTTATTTTGCATGCTAAATCTATCCCACAATAGTTGCAACCAAATATATATTTTTTAATCTATTTTTAAAAAAAATACAACTAAAATATTTTAGGTCAAGGAATGTGAAAACTTTTTTAGATAATTCTTTTTTTTCTTCGAAAAAATGATTTTTATTGTAATTACCCAAATGCCCACCATTACTTTTTTCACACACATTTGTCTTTCTCTTTTGTATTTTCAATATTCATTTCATTCTCTCTCTCACCTCAAATAAACAACATAGACCTCCACTAAGAAAAAAAAGAGAGCAACAAATCCTCTTTTTCTCATAAAAATAATGTTTTCAGCATTATCATTTCTTCACCATAAAACCACCATCTTTTCTCCCATAAAATCACCTTTATTTCTGACCCTGAAGTCTCATTTTCATTGCCATCCAAATCTCCATAAAACATCTCTAATAATTATTTTTATTATCTGAAAAATAAAAAATATTCATTATTGATGAAAATATTCTTTTTTATATATATATATATATATTTCAAATTTATTTTTTCCCTTCATCATTTCTCTATCTATCTTCATTATTAAAATGAATCTAGAAAGTCATACTTATTTCAAACTAAAACCCTAATGTTGGGTCCAAATGAATATAGTAGTCTAAACCCTTAATGCTCTGAACCCATTAAAGGAGCATATTTTATGGTCCCACCAAGAAAGGTCATCTCGTACAATTGTGAAAGCAGTAGTGAGGTTTAGCCCCATTTATGATGAACAAAAAAACTGAAAAATTGATTAAATCGATAAAATAAAATAAAATTAAAATGTTTGAAAAAAATTAAATCATTAAATAAACTGATTTTTTTTAATTTCCTGTCTGGGTTTTGGTTTTTTAAGAAAAAAACAAGTAAACTAAACCGGTTCAAATTATAAAAATATATGCTACAATTTTTTTTATTCTTTCTATTCAGTTCAATATTTTTGGTTTGCTTCCATTTTAATTAATTGAGAGAAGGGAAAACTTAGTTAAAGTAAAACAAAGGGTCTAAATAAATCAAAATTATTTTCGGTTTTTTAGTTAAAAAACTAAAAAATAGTTTCCCGTCTGTTTAAACCAGATTCGATTTGGTTTTGGTTTTTTTATTTAATTTTTTTTTGGTTTAATTGTTTTTATTAATAAAAAAATTAACCAAACTAAAAGTGCTCTCCCCTAACCCCACCAAATGCCTCGAGCCATGGTTGTTTTTATATTAATTTGCTTGAAGGAAGGTGGAGTTCACTGTGTGTGTGTGTGTGTATATATATATATATATATATATATATATATATATATATAAAAGAAGGTTTTGAACTAGAGACAAGCTCATTTACACGTAATTGATTGATGTAGATAAGTGAGTGAACTCCTACATTTTCTTGGTAGACAATGGAGTGGTTGGTCTTCAAGCTCCCACAAGCATTACGAATCTGAGTTTCATGTCCAGAGATCTCCTTGCTCCATTTAATTAATTAATTAATTAATTAATTAATCTGAGTAGCCAGGAAAATATGATAAAAAGCCAACAAGTCGATCCTTGCCGCAGCAGGGTCCAATTAAGAATAACATGGATGCAGCATATATTGGCTGGCTTAGAATACCATGAAACACGATCAAGTCCATGTGATGTGATGATAGAAAATTTATAATTAATATAGTAGATTTTAAATTTGAATTAAAATATATATTTTTTTATAAAAATTTAAAATAATTAAAATTTATTTGTTTATCTAAATCTATAAAACATAATTTTATAAGGAATGCAGTTTTCTCGCAAAAAGAAACAAGTGAAGGTTAAGCTCCCAAAGTTATTTTTCATATTTCGTTTTCTAAACCCTACATATTGCTTTCGCTCTCTTGTACAAATGGAGAGAAAAGTCATCCCTGCCATGCAGCTATTGTTTGGCACCACAAGAAAACTAAGTTATGATAGCAGAAGGAGTGAGCCTCACCACCTGCTGTACTGCTATTTACTCTTCTTTTTTTTTGAAATATCATGGGAAATTGTTATGCAAAAGTCCAAGTGTTATAAATCCATCCCCTACTTTTTTTTTTCTTTCTGATTTGAATCAAAAAAGGTTTTTTTTAGTTAATTTATAATTTTCATTTTATCAAAATTCTTGTTATTAGTAAGTCTTTAATTCCTTTAAGCTTTGTTTATTAGGACTTAACAAACTAAGAATCGTGGAATCGTATTAGACCATCAGTTCATGTTTATTACATGAACTGATCAACGGATTTCTTTTAAACTCAAAGATTAATTTAATTGAATTTGTTTTTTAGGTCTGTTTGGTGGTTTTAGATTATTTTCATGTGATAATGTTAAAAATAATTTTAAAAAACAAAAAAAAAACAATATTTTAATATATTTTTGAACAAAAAAAAACACTTTAAAAAACAACTTAACAACACTCCCAACAAGTATTTAATTCGATTAGCAAGAAATGTTGCGATGGTCTAATGCTCCCTCTCATTTCCTATAATGTTTGGAATTAAAAAATCATGAAACTCTTTACTTTTCTTTTCTGAAAATGCATCAAGTATTGAGTTTTACATTCTCTAATTAAGAATATTTTGAAGAATTGCATCTGGAAAAAGCTTTTTTTTTCCCTCTCTGAAACCGGTTCAAATGAAACAAAATGATTGCCTCCATTTATGTGATGTATATTATTCACAAATCTGCAGCCCCGGTAGATACTGCAATCTATCATTGCATTGAAATGATTTCTCTGGCATGGCAGCAAATTGTGATAAATCAGAGAATTATTGGTACAAAATCATGAGCCACAGAGTCACTATCTCCTTGAAGGTACAATGCTTCTGCAAAAAAAAATTAAGATGATAATATTCGAAAATAAGCTATACTTGCACTAACATAATCGGCATGTTATCATCTCCCTTTTTGTATAAGATAAACTTCTATACAGCCAGCACCTACCAAGTTAATTAAGTGAAATACTTGCACTTAGGTCATAGCTTAGCAGGGAAGGGAATTTCCCTTCCCTCTGTAGGCGGGTTTGATTTTTTCTGTACATGTTTGTTATTCTCGTGGTGTTTTATTTGTCCACTAAATTTACGGGATATTCAATAGGTTTAAAAATTAATTATAGTGTGCGTAAGCTGACCTCGATACTTGAGTTATATATATAAAAAAAAATTAAGTGAAATACTTCACGTAACTAACAAGGAAGGGAGGTCTTGAGTTTGAGTAGATCTAGGTGGAGATTTTAGTTTACTAAGGCAATCATATTAATTAATTAAGTTGTAAAGTTTTTTTTTTGTGAAAAAAAAGGAAAGAAAATGAAGCACATGCTCCCACAGAAAAAGCAAAATAAACTTATTTTCAAAGGAAAAGTATATATCTTTTGAAAAAAAAGGTCAGGTAAAGGGCTTCCCTATGCCTTTCTGTTTCGGCTCAAGTGATCATCACAGAAAAACATCAACCATGAAGAGTTTCTCAGCACCGAGAAACTGAACTACTTCCAGCTCGAAGAAAAGCTTTGAATGTCTCTGCATAAAAGGAAAGATGCTTTGGTCTTCTTCTGCACGCAGGTGGCCCCCATTGGGGCGCTGATTCTTATGCAGAGAGAGAGAGAGAGAGAGAAAATATTGTTTGTGAATGGATTTTGTTTGTGTCTGTGTGTCTGGCGACCTTGACAGGGACGAGTGAGTTCGTCGTCAAGCTTTGAAGCTATGGCACTGAAAAACATGGCGTTTATACTTTTAAATTTATATGAGCAGACCATAAGATCGGAGGTGAGAACCACCTGATTCGTTTCTCTCTCCCCCCTCTCTCTCCTTGTTTTGTGCTGATATTTCTTTCCAAGTTTTTATAGGCTATAAATATTGGTCAGCTGTACTGTACCCTATATTAATGGCAGGGAAGGGTCACCTTCATTTTCTGACCTAGGCATGCAAACATATCCGCACAGTCCAAATAGAAAATCCAAAACTACTAAAAGTTTGAAGGAAAGAGATGTATGATTATTGTCTCTGATCAGCTTTTTCAATGAAATAGTTTTCAGAGTAGGGAAACCTAATGAACAACTCCTCCATCTCCAGTAACTTCTTTCCTTTTTCTTTTTTATTTATGAACGCGAGTGACTATATACTCCACAAAATATATATCCCAGAATCATTTAGTAAAATCCATTATCATAATTTCCATTTATTGCCAAATTAAAGAGAAGATAATTACTTCACACATTGAAGGATATTACAACACTTCACTAATTAATCCACTTGAGATTATAGTTAATCACAACACTCGCTTGGTATATGATCAATAGATAAAAGAAAGAAGAGAAAATTATAAGAAAGAGAGAGGTGGATAATTCATCTGTTAAAAGTTTTTGCTATACCGATTCCATTAATGAGCCCCACTTCACCTTCTGTTACAGCTGATGACAGGCAGCTCAATACCAAAGAGTTCTCCTCTTCTTGTGTTCTTGCATGAAAATTCTGCTGGCAAGCATGGCAAGTGATTTGCAGAAGAGTGGAGTTGATTTGCTTTATCGCATGCTGTTTCAAACCTTCTGCCTTGTCTAACTCAGCTCGAGCTTGCTGTCTGATTCTCTTGGCATTGGCAAATTCTTGTTCTGCCAATTCAATTTGTCTTTTTGCTTGTTTTCGAGCTTCTTCAGCATGAATCTTCTCTGCCATGGCCACCATTAACAGCTCCCTCACCTGCTCCTTAGCCCTCGGAGCACCCAATTCAGGTCTCGGACTGCCATTATTGTTCTCTCTTGGAGAGCTTTTTCCATCATGATCTTTGACTGTGAAACTGATGTTTGACTCATTTCTTTCACTAACATCACTCGACCCAATTGAGAGCTGCAATTGAGTGGAATGATTATCCTCTCTTTTAGGAGAAACTGAGATCTCAATGGGATTTCTTGAGCTAGTCGAAAGCTGAAGCTCCAAATTATGGTAGCGGGCAGCACTTTTTAAAGAATCTGATTTATCCACAGCACTACTAGTAGTAGTAGGGGTAAAGAACAAGGCATGATCAGATTTCGTTCTTGGTATTATCAATGGAAGCCAAGGAGCTGTGCTAAAATTGGTATCACTGGAAGGGCTTGGACTTGAAGCAGTTCTTGACAAGCATGCCGGTGGTTGTAGTGACTGTGATTCTGATCGGAGTTTCCCCATATTGCAAGCATCTTGGTGCTCAATAAAACTCTCAACTCTACGGGAAAAAAGAAGAAAAGAAAAACCCTTTAGCACGTAGAAATACACAATAATAATGTTATTGAATACAAATTGAAATAGTGGAAGGAAATATTAATTAAATAATGGAATAAAACATTCTTTATCACATCTGAAAGTTAATCATTTACAACATACTTAGAAAAGATCGATTGCAACAAAAATCCGGAAAAAAACAGCAAAAAAGTAGAACTGTTTTTGGGGTTTGAGCAGTCGAAAGGAACTTAAAACATACAGCAAACATTATTCAGCAACTCATCTTTGGAAACCGTGTTCAACAACTGTCAATATATATAAGAACTGGATTAATTAAGGTTCCATCAATCAGAAACTACATAAAGTAGAGTAGTACTTACTATATATGCTGTCCCTTTTCTTTTGTTTCAAAACAATTAAACTCCCAGAAAACAATAATATAAAATATCCTGTATGGATTTAGAAATTTGAAGGGAAAAAAACACCATGGTGATCGATATTTTAGCGCTCATATATATACATACATATATATATATATGTATATATATAGAGAGAGAGAGGGAGAGAGAGGGGAGATTTATTAGTTAACCTTGAAAAAACACGGCCGCAATCACAAGAATGTCCACGGGTGCCACAGGTTTTGAGATGAGCTTTGTAATCAGATTGAACAGCATAGCCTTTAGAGCATTTTTCACAAACCCATTGTTTGTGACTGCTATGTTTTCTTCGAAAATGCTTCTTTATCCCAACAAGATCACCAAGCGCGTGGCAAGGGTCATGGTGCAAGCAGCTAGGCTCTGGACATACAAATACACGTTTTCTTACAACTGGGTTCTCTCTCTTTAGCAGCTTCCATGGAACCTTATGCCTTCTTCTATGCATCTGTAGGTTTTGGTCTCTCTGAAACCCTTGGTTGCAGATCTCACAAACGTAACGATCGGATTCCAATAGTGTTTTTGGTGATAAAGACACCACTTCTGCATCTGGATCTAGCACACCAAAGAGCATATAGATAATTACACACAGAAGAAGATAACTAAATATTTAATACAAAGAAAATATACAGGCAATAAAGAGAATTCAAGAATATTAATCACCTGGTGTTCCTGCTGGCCTTCTTTTCCTCTTGTTAATGTTATTTCCATTTATCCAAGCTAGAGAATGGCTCAGAATTACAAGGAAGTGAAGAGGGAGAGTAATTGGCTAACATGGGTCGATCAATTCTTGCCGATTATATCTTGTGTTCTGTGATTATAAGGAGGTAAAGAAACAATCTTTCCTTGTGGCAGGCAAGATTAGATGATGATGATGGTGTTGGTTTTCTTTCTAATATGTGGGGAGCTAGAGAGAGAAGAGATAAGAGAGGAGAGAGAGAGGTAGCTTTCTAAACTTGAGCTATAGAAAGGATACTAGTAGAGAGCTAGCAAGAAAAGAAAAAAAGATTTTACTTTTGGTTTGCTTTGATTTCTTTTCTTTCGGTTTCGATCAGCTTTTTTTTGTTTGTTTTTTTTCAAAAATTCAGCTTTCTATCAGCCCTTTTCCTTTCCTTTCTTTTCTGCAACACTCATCTTCAGAAGGTATTGTTTGTAGAGTCTTCTTGATGAGCTTCTTTAAAAAGAAAACAAGATAGAGACAGGGAGAGAGCCAATCACATTGATCGAAACTTGATCCCACAACCAAAAATATGGGCCATGAAGGAGGAAAAAAATCCCACAAAAGAAACAACAAATTAAAGACTCATAATTATTTGGCTTCATAAGCAGTAATAATTTTTGCATGCATAGAAATACATATATAGGGTATCGGAGGAGGACTTTTCTCTCCAAATACACGTAAACTCCATGTTTTTGTCACCATTTTATATCTCCTCGTCCTTACTCCTTTTTAACTCACATGAAGGCAACTAGTTTAAGATCTGACCTAGTTAGAAAATAAGGTTGTCAATATCATTTCGATTGGTATTTTATTTTTTCAAGTTAGGCTATTTAAGTTTGAATTTATTCTTATACAATCGCTTAGAAGGATATATTGGCTCGATCATGATTGCAAGGAACCAATAATCGATACACCTCAGCTTGTCTGTATATCTTTGATCGTAGTATTAGAGATATCATAAACTCGATTTCTATTAGATCCATTGGATCCAACCTCCAATAATAAATTTGTAAGGGAAGAAGTATATGTGTAATAAATTTGTGTAGTATTGTTTGAGAAAAATAAAGATATCATTGGCGTTGCGAAGTTTAACATTTGTAGTATTTTTTACCAAACTATGATAGAGATCCACTTGACTGCTTTATCGGTGACACTATACCAATAACATTTGAATAAAAAACTTTATTATGCTTACTATGATATTGTAATTCAATCACATATTTTAACCTCTTATAATAATCAACTTCAAACTCATTAAAAGTGGATCCCTTAACATAAACTCGACTATTATAAATCTTTTTACCCTGATCATACTTTTCAGTATGAAAAATATATCTATTGATAAAATACCCATTGTAGCACTCGATCTTTATTTTATGACTCAAATATAGTAAATTCAAACTACCATTAGCATTCCCTCCCATTTGTTAAACCTAATATATTAATACAACCATTAACAAATAAAGAGAGTTAAGTATTAAGAGAGTTAAGAATTATTAAATACTTTTTACAGTGTTTTGAGCCTCATGGAAAATTGTTAATGTTATAATTAGAAAATCTAAGTTTCGATCAACTATGAATTTGAATTAATAAAAACTAACAACAAAATATCATATAAAATACCATGTTAATATTGTACTTACTGAATAAAATATCTTAATTCATTGTAGTTAAATAACATATAATTATATGCATGTCTGAATTTAAATTCTTTCAAATATCTTCCCCTCACTATATTTCTGATAAAGTTTATTCACAAAATGGGAAAATATTAGCAAATTCTCACTCGAAGACACTTCCCCACCATCATCATGTCTTGGACTAAAATTATTTTTTGTTCTCAAGAGAATCAAAATAATATGAAATAAATGTCAAAATTTATTAAACAATAAAAGCCCTGTATATTGAAGCCTCTATTTGAGCTTGATTTTGAACTTTTTTCTTAAGGTTGATTAAGTATCTAAATGAGATTAAATGAATATTTTAAATTAAAAAAATAAAGGAGACAAAAAATTTATTAGGATGCTTGTGAAATCCCTAACCTTGTGAATGTGTACATTTATTTATACTAGACATGGCCTCAAACTTTTTCCTTAAACTATAAATATATGGGTAGAAGATCCATTAAGTAGAATAAGATGAAGGGAATATTAAATTAAGTTTATAGATTGTTTGGACGAAATTTGTTTTAAGCTTCTTTATGTGTTAGGTATGTAACTTGTTCAAACATCTATTTCTAAGAGAATAAATGATCTCTATGATTTCATCTTTCATCCCTTTTGAAAATAAATCTCGATAAGCAAGTGAAATTAGTATTTATATAAACATATGACATTCATGATTCTTTTTATTCTATATAATATATCATCCCTTAAATTTATTATTCTAAATATCTTCAAAGCATATTCATAAGGAAAATATAGACTTTTAAGTCATTAGTAGACAAGTAAATGTGCATTCTTATTTCATGCTAAACTAGCTTTGGGCTTTGCAACTCATGGTCTTTCATAAACTAACTCTATATTCTTATGGTAATAAAATATAGACACACCCATTATAACCTTTATATTCTCCTTTGTCTTTCATTCCATGTCTATTTCTATGTTAAAAATATTTTCAAACATGTTTTTTTATATGCATGACATTCAAATTATGGTAGAAGTGATACGTATTATAAAAAAATCCATTTTACTTGATTGTGGATCACAACAGGAATAAGAAAATCTTTGCTTACCAGATTGAAAGTAAAACACAATGCCTTTGTACTACGAGACCACTTCATATAATTCTTCACTTGATGGTATCAACAATGCAATATCCTTTTCGACTACACCTATAGAGAATTTCTTTTTTGTTTTTTCAATACTTATAATCGGTTGACAATAACTTCTAGAGATAATATAAGAAACATATTTTACCATATTTGTTAATGTAAAGCCTTTTTATTTTTCATAAAGTATGAATATGCTAATTTTACATTCGTGTTTTAACCAAAAAACATTATATACACAGGAAATCATTAATTACCACATCAAGATTGCATTCATCCAAACATTTTATCAAGACATCATACATCACAGTCCTAAATGATCATAACTAATTGAATTCATCATTCAATAATCAAAGAAAAAAATCCTTACTCCTACTTGGACTCTTAGTACTGAGTTAAAAACATGAACTTTAGCCTTATACACATTTCTAGTTGCAAGTTATAAACCATGAGTATAACTGATCAATTAAAATAAGGTGCACCAAATGAATTGAATGGATTGAATATGTATGTACATAATCAAACATGTATGTTTCCTAGTTGCATTAAAAACTAAATTTGCATCCTATTAAACTACTTCGAGGCTTTATCATTAAAAGGGTACACTATGACTTTATCCACTATATTCTATTAATGATGCCATGTCATATGCTTATTTTATTTTTTTGAGTTATGAATAACCTTTGCAGCATATAAGTGATTAAAAAGTATCATAATCTTTTGTGTGATAATATTCCTTCTCTTGTTAATTGCTTGTTTATTCCAAGCATACCTATATGTTTTGTACTAGGTAAAATATGCATTTTCAAGGCAGTAAACATGTAAAAGTTAGGACACATTTTAATTTTTGGTATCCTAATCCAAAAGATTTCATCATGGATTTAATAATTCAGAAGTTCTCTTTTAGCCTTTTTTTTTAGGTAAAACACTTACTCATTCAAGAATTTTGTTATATCTTACTTTATTCAGCCTATAATCCACCTTTAAAGTGAATATCTATGCAATGAACGCTATTTTACTATGACTTATGCACCCATCCTATAATGGTTCATCATAATCTTTCAAAAGTTAAAAAAAAACTAATTGTGTCTATATTTGGTTCTTTATTTATAATTTAACATTCAACTGCATAACCTTGATTTATTCACATTGAATCCATAAATATGCTCCTATAATAATTACTATTACCAATTACAACATCATGCAAGTTACTAGAACTAGAAGTTGATCTAACTATTCTTTCTACCATGGTTTAGTAAGGGATATAGGGTTTTTCCTGTATAAAACAATACAAATCATGAACCATTTTATAGAAGATGTATCATAAGAATATTTAGATCGGGAAATGTTTTTGTTTTCACACCTTTATCATGAACAACTAATAGCCCCTCAACTAATATTTCTTTAATTAGGTAATATGTAATTAATAAAACCCTCAATCTTATTACAATAATCCATCCTGTGTAACTCTTCAAGAGAAACTCGATGCATCCAAGAATGATCACCCATTACTTATATGAAACCTATACAAAATATTGATAACATGTATTATTTAATTATATGAGCTAAACAAGTTAATGGTACCATCATTGATTGAATTTAAAAATAGTTGATCTATTTTAATAATACCTTTTAATGATTATCAATTTTCTAAAAAAAAAATCAAGTTCCTTTAAATTTACATAAATTTTTAACTTAACAGTACAATTGACAAAATATATAAAAAAATAATTTAATAAACTATTAAATATTTCATTATTAAACAACTAAGTTATAAAATAAAACCCATTTTCATCAAATGACAAACAAATAGAATTTTTCAAATCTCAAGCAAACCCTATATGTACAAATCATACATTTATATAATAAATTTCTATAGATAAAAACTATAAAAAAAGTAAACACAAAAAAGAAACTATATATACTACAAAAAATACAAAAAACACCAACATAAAAAAAATAGATTGTAACAAAAAGAAGAAGGTTTACTTACTTGATATAGTGTATCTATGAAAAATAGAATCGGAATAGGGATTATGATAAACTGAGTGTTGAGGTGACAAAATTTCTGATGATAAAAGCTTGATTAGTGGCAAAATTAAAAGGGGGAAGAATGTTGTTTTCTGCCAAAAAAAAAGTCAAAATAAAAATTGGATTAACAAGTCTTCCATCAACCTAAAACAAATAAAAAATAATTTCCTTTTGCATACTTAAATATATATCAAGCACTTTCCATTTAATTAACATGTCTTCCATCAACCTAAAACAAACAAAAAGAATTTCCTTTATATTCTTTTGGATTCTTGCTCACCTAATTTTAGTATACAAACTTATTATACTACTCCTGAAAGTACATAGAAGCAATATTTAAGTTTTCAAAACCAATTTGTCTTTCAAAATGTAAATTTCTTGAAAGAATTATTTTTGTATACATGTTTATGTTAGAAAATAATGACAAAATATTTTTGTTTGTATTGTCATTGTTATTTGCTATTTCTTTTATTAATGAGTATTCATATGATTTTTAATTAGCACATATTTTTTAAAGTTTCTTTAAACATCATAATGAGATATGATTGAAGATGGTTTTAGATTGGCCATAATTTTAAATTTTATTTGGTTTCCATTAATTACACTTGCTTTCGTAAAAAAAAATCGTAGTTGATTTATTTTTTACCAGTATTTTTTTAATTTTTATTTTTTTATTCATTTTTTTTATCATTTAATTAAAATAAAACTATATTATTTGATCAAAACCAGAGTTGCAGAGTTTTTTCTTCTTTTTTTTAAGAAAAAAAAAGTATTGACAACTCTTAAATATCATTATATATATAATAGTAATAATAATCTCAGCTAACGAGTGACACGTTAGTACGGACTACTCGAGGTGATCCTTCTCCAGCACACGATTAATCGAAACGTTAAGTGTAACACAGACGACAATGAGGGGTGCATAGTATCATTGCATGACACTATACACAATAATATACCAAGTAAGTGGGCCCCCTGATCCTGGCCTTTTCTAGTCCCAATCCTGGACCATCTGTCATGATCTCCAGCATATTGCCATATGATCAAACCATCTTGATCTTTTAATCATGACGATCAGATGCGCAGACGACAGCTATTGCAAGCAAGATAATGCGAGTACCTTAAATCGGACGGTGGAGATCATGCTGTGAAATGTAACATGATGCATGGAATCATGTCTCACTTGACAGAAGAATCTAAGGAAAGGGCAACATCCGACAGCAGAAATGTGGCCTCCTGTTTGGTGGCTGCCGGGAAAAGATCAGGACCCACTTCAATACCCTACCATAATTTCACCACCTCACCGCACATATCACCTTTATCTACGGAGTGGGCTGCGTTTTAAAAATGATTTTTTTTAAATTAAAAAAAATTTATTGTTTTTAGATTATTTTTCATGTGTTGATATCAAAATTAATTTTTTTTTAAAATAAAAAATATCATTTTAATATATTTCTGAATAAAAAATAAGTTCAATTATACTCTCAAATAGTCATTCTATTTATATATAGATTAGTATAATGTAGTTAAAAGGTAGCATATATCTATAGCATGTAGAGATTAAAATAAAAATATTCACATAAAAAAATCACCAAACCATGAATATATAAAAAGTCTCATGTCATTATATTCGATAGAGAGAGGAGATAGATCTTCCTTGATGGGTTAGTGGACGTAGGTTGATTAATTATTTTTAAAAAAAAAGAGAGAAGTAGGGCTATATATATAAAAAAAAAGTGGATTAATTTAGTGATTAATGTCTTTAAAAAGTATATGATTAATTTCAAGAACGCAATTGGGGAAGATGATTGCAAAGTACATTCACTCGTGATGCTGCATGTGTTTGAGAATCCACTCCCATCCCTCCATCGCCATAAACTATATTTTATTTTACTATAAATTAAGCAGCTTAATTTGCTTTTTCATACCCTTTTATTATTATTATTATTATTATTATTATTATTATTATTATTATTATTCTCGTGGCGTCGTGAACAAAGCTGCCGCAGACAATTTCTGTCCCTTTATTGGGTTCTGATGGGGCCTAGCTTGTAGAGTAATACACCTTATTTTGTTGGAAATATATGTATTAATTAATTAAGTTAGATTAATCATTATTTTTTAAATAAGCTTAATAAATATTATGAAGATGATGGAGTACAGATTATAACTTTTGGCCTTGACCCAAAAAAGTCTATATATATATATATAAGTCTCACAAGAATACATTGTAATGACAAAATACTTGGGAGGTAATCTTTAAATAAGAACTTGTGAGGTTGGGTTAAGGAAGCTTAGAGGGTGTTTGGTATTGAGATTCGGGTTGAAAAAAAGCAAGTGAAAAACTTGTTTTTGTAATGCCATAATCACTTAAATTATTGTATGGGGCCCACAAAAAAATTAAGGAATCGGAGGTTTGAGAGAAACAGTTATTTAATAACATTCACGACCTTTTAATCATATTAGCTGCTTCTCGTGGCCGAGACGGCCTACTTTTCCTTCCCTCTATTGATTGAACAAAAGGCATATTAAAAAATTATAGATTAGATTAAAAGGTGCTTGATTTTCAATGTTTGGACACGTATTTTTTATCACCTCGCATGCTATGCTATATTTTTTAATATTAAAATGGTCTAAAAATTTATTAAAATATAAAAAATATTTACATAATATATGTATGTTAATATAAAAAATAATATATTTTTAATATTAAAATAATCTAAAAATTAATTAAAATATATTTTTTACATAATATATGTTTATTAATATAAAAACAAGTGTCTAATTTACTTGAATTATTAATTATATTTTATTATTATAATTATTTTATATATATATATATATATATATATTAAAGTAATTTCACAGGTTGAAAGCAATATGAAAGATTGGGTAACCAAACACTTGAAACTGTTTTTCATTAACCTCAAACTCAACTATAGTTTTCACCAAACATTTTAAAAATTATTTTAAATAGTAGTTAAAGTGTCTTTCATGAAACTGTTTTTTTTTAAATCTCAACCACAAAAACAAAAATAATTCCAAATATATTCTTAGTAATTAAAGCGCTTTTCAATTTAATTAATCTTATTAAACATGTACACGAACCCTAAATCATTTTCAAATAATAAAAAATACATGAATTTTAATTCAATATAGGCATAAGCAACAATTTCAAAATATTATATAACCCTTTTTTAACGCCAAGGATATTGATAAATTATTTTTCGTATGGATAGATTGCCTCATTTTTATGGTTTCATATAAATTTCAAATTTCACAATCTAAAAAAAATCAATTATTAATGATAAATTAGAGGGGAAGGCATCATTTCTCTTAATCATGAGACAATAAAAGCAAGAAATATTGAGAATTGGAAAAGAATTATCCATGGATGCTATATTGTGAATTAAAAATAAATAATTATAGAGTACTAGAAAATTTTACAATATTTAGAGAACTTGTCAAATCAATATACCACCAGACATTCTCTGTAAATGTATTAATCATCATCACTTAATGGCATTATATGCTCTAGCTGGCAATCGAAAAGGCCAAAAACACATGAATGCTAATAATAAATAAATATTTATTTTTCTTTTCATTTATATTTCTTCGAACAGTGGGCTCTGTTATCTCATATATTGCCTGCATACTCCATGAATCCAGATAAAACAGATATATGTAGATGGAGAAGGTATGAATGTTGGATGCATGAACAGTCACCTAACAATTTCATTATGGGTAGGCAGAGGTTATGGGGCCTCCAATCACACTATTCCCTCATGTCTTTGTTTATTTTATGTTTATTGTGTACGTGGTTTTTACTATGTTCGGTTCGGTTTGGTTATTATTTTTTAAAAAAATTGATTTGGTTATTTTTTTTTTATAAAAACATAACCGAACCGAAAATATTGACCCCTATAATATAATAGTTGTCTCTTAAAATATTTTTTTATTTATAATAATTTTTTAAGAAAATAATTTTTATATTAACACATAAAATGATATGAAAATACTAAAAAAATAATTTGAAAAATATTAAAAAAAAAACATTGTTGAAAAGGAAGAAATAAACAAGTTTTTAAAGGGCTCGACTAGTCCACTCAAAGATAAAGCACAATGAAATAACCAAAATTCTTTGATAAAAATGAAGTCAAGAAGTATTCATTATTGTCATGTTAAATGATGAGCATTTTTGTATCTTATAAAATATATAAACAAATAAAAGTACAATGACATGATCATCATTAAAAGCAAAAAATACTAAAATTGGTGTCAAGGGTTTTTTTATCTTGTCATAATGTTTTTTTTTACTACAGGGAATTTAGATAAATATATATAAAATAAAAAAATAGATATAAGCACTTGGGAGGCCCTTTTGAGAAGCTTTCTGAGGCCAAAAATATTTTTTTATCATGTCATTGAAAGCACCTATGTGTTCTCTTCTTGTTGAAGTGGTCGAAAGTCTCCGGTGATCTTCTTTTTTTCTCTTCTCCCTTAAAAATTATAGTTTGACTGTCTTTGTTGTTGATATTTAACTTCCATTCTTCTTCTTTTTTTTTATTTGTTTTCTTATTCATTTTGGAAAGAAAAAAAGTTTATTGAGTTTTAATCTCATCATTCAGGTCAGAATCATGGTATTATTTTTTCCAATATTATCTTTATGATTTCTATTTTTTTTCTTGGCTATTTTGAAAAGTTTTATTTGTTTTAAATTTTATCATTCAATTCAGATTTATGGTATATTATTTTTACCAATTTACCTTTTTCCCCTAATTTAATTCTTTTTTTAATCTCACCCTTCAATTAAAAGTTTGTTTTTATTTTTATATAAATTTTTAACCTCATTCTTTTTTTATTTTTTTGGGTATTTTTATTAAATTATTATTTTTTAATTTCACCCCTCAGTCGAATATAAAATTTATTTTGTATTTCAATTTGATCTCTGTTCTTTTATTTTTATTTTTTTGTGATTAAGTTCTTTTGTATAATTGTTTTTTTTTCAATTTTATTATTCAATATTTGATTATTTGAGAGTTGAGCTAAAATATATTTTAAATTTTCGTTTCCAAAATACCAGTTGAACTGTCAAAAAAGCCCACTTGCACATGTAAGCGAATCTGTATGAATTCTAGCTTTAATTCACTGACCAATAATGTATCAAATTTTCTAAATTTTATTGCTCACTTTTGTGGCTACCACTTAGAGAAAACAAAGAAGAAAATTGTAATACTCATTGGTGATGCTTGAAGAATTAAAATAGAACCAATAAGTAGATTGAATGAGAAGAGAAGTCACAATACCATTATGAAATTGATGTGTAGCACTTAATTATAACGTAAGTTCTTTTTTTTTCTTTTTTTTTTTGTAATTAATTGAAAAACAAGGTACGTAAGCCATACATATCTTATTAATTGAAGGCTAATGAATCTTATACATATAATATAAAACCCTGTTTGTCACTCCGTTTCAAAAATGTTTTTGAAAAATATGTTATTTATTTTAATTTTTTGGTGTTTTTAGATCATTTTCATGTGTTGATGTCAAAAATAATTTTTTTAAAATTAAAAAAAATTATTTCGATGCATTTCTGAATAAAAAATACTTTCAAAAGCAATCTCAACTACACTCATACACTCCTAAACAGACACTTATACCTTAAAAATTACACTCCATACATATTTTTTTAACGCAATCTTGACCCTTATGTGCATATTAGTCTCAACCAAGGACGAATTCAGTTGATTATTGAAAAACTAGGGCCTGGAAAAACATTCTGGTCATGCAAACATGGCATCAAACCACAGTGTTAGGTTCTCAGGAGCTGCAACCCTACAAAAACGAAAGACCATGATCGTCCCTTTTCACAAACATAAAGACAAAACCACTAGATTCATTACACGTAAGAGCCATCAAATACCTCCCCCACTATGATACTGGCTTGATATCCAGCTGTCATCATCTTGATGGATGAAACATTTGAAGTTAGGGTTTTGCCCCTCTTGGTCTGGTGATTGTCAAACAGCACAATCGCCTGCATGGATCCCCACCAAATTCTCTACCACGAAACCTTACTTCCTTGAAGTTTCTTAAGATTTTAGAAGTTTCCCTTGTCATTTTCGTACTTCAGAAACATATCATGGGATTACAGAAGATTACCAAATGCTAAAATATGAGAATGAGTAATGCCAATTAGTTGTAAAATCAAGATAAAATGAATTACTTTCGAGCTGTCTTAATCAAATTCCCTGAAATGCCAATTAGTTTTTGGCAAATTCTTCTTTCAATATGTATAGTAGAGATTCCAAGTTCCAATACCAAATCCCTAATCATGCATGACACCAGCAATGGACGAATTCTTAAGAAATTTGTATTAGTTTCGAAGGAGAGTGGTAGAGATTAGGAAAATTAGGTTTTCCTTTTTCTATGTATAGGAATATTATTCATCTCAACAACACTAAAAAAGAAGACACCACATTTAGGTATACCTCTCCATTAAAATATAAATAAACCTCTGAACACTCTATATCTTCTCAATTTGTTCCCCTATTTTGTTTATCACTTAGCAATCAAACTCAAAGATTAATTTAAATATGAAAGGTTTTTTTCACTTTTCATAGGAAACTTATTTTATAGGCATAACCTATATTCGTATCTCAACTAGAGAAAATTCATTTATATGTGAGGTTTTACTACTCCATCAAGAACAAAAACCATCCTTTTCTTTTTCCAATAATGAGAATGAGAATGTTATGCATCACGAGTGGTAGGAATTTATTCTTCGGCCCTGTTTGACATTGTGTTTCAAAAGCTTTTTTGAAAAAAAAATGATTTATTTTATTTTAAATTAAATGTTTTTTGGTGTTTTTAGATCATTTTCATATGCGGATGCCAAAAATATTTTTTTTATAAATATTTTAATGTATTTCTGAATAAAAAATACTTTCAAAAGCAATCTCCTCAACAACACTACCAAACAATCACTTCATGTTTTTAGTTTTTACAACAAGGAATTTTACCAAGAAAAGAATTAGTAATTTATTACAAAAGGCTCGTAAAAGCATCATCTTTAGGTAAGGAGGCAGAGACATTTGAGCAAATTTTGAAGAGGTAGCGGTATATTCAATAAATATTGCTTTTACCGGGTAGCTAGGCACAGTCAATTAGAAAAGAGATGAGAAAGAACACTCGTTATCTCACAAAATTATTGGAAAGAGAAAAACAAATTCCAACCATAAAATTTTACTGACCATGGTTATTAAGGCCATGGCTATTATTAAGGAAATATAAAATAATATAAACAATGTGTTATCATAGAATAATAAACATTGAATAAATTAAAGATGTTGTTTCTTTATATACAATAGAAGTTATAGTCATCAAAATAGTGCTCTCTAATGGTGTAATAATTTTCTTATTGGATGAATATATTTTAACATAAAATATTAAAAGTCACTAATAGTTATTTTTTATATCTTTAGATACATGGAAAGCTTTGTAAGGACCTACTATATTTTTGTCAATATTAGTATTAAATAAAAGATATATATATATATATATATATATATATATATATATATATATATATATATATATATATATATATATATTCCTCGTTAATATTGTGTAAGAGATATTTACTCGTTCTTAATGTTATGTAAGTAGTATTTATTTCTTATTAATGCTGTTAGAAAGAGATACATTTTCAAGCTCTTCAGTCAAGCAATATGACAAAATTCAAAGACTATATATATATACCTTCTGAATCATGCAGGTAAAAAGCTTATACCTTTTTTCTTTTATTTTCTATTCATAGTCTTATTTACAAAGCATTTTTCATATATAATTAACTAATAGCAAACATTCTTGTTCTGAAAAATTTAAAGCTTATTCTCTTATTTATTGTAATTTCTTATTTAAAAATAACTATTTTTATGATTAAAGAATCTCTAAGTCACACCAAAATTAACTGTTTTGCAAGTGATGAATCTTCTATCATCAATCATCAACTTCTTGAACTTTGAGGAAGAAAACAGTAACGTGAACATGTGATCATTCTTTATCCAAACACTAGAAAGCTTTCGATCGTAAACATGTTATATTTTATAACACCATCACTTCTCTAACTCAAATTAATAAATTTTCTTCCTTTGTTTTGTTTATTCATATGATCAAATGTAAAACATATTGCCAAAACAATAAGTGGAAAATAGATGAAGGAATCAATGTGAAAGGGGAAGGAGTTGGGTTCGGTGATATATAATTTTGGTAGAAGTCAGATTTTTCGAAACATAATATTATTAGATTATGTTGTCTCAAAAGGGCCCTCAAAGCTTTCATTATTAATTTCTGCACTGTGTATGATATCGTTTTATCCCTTGGAAATATGTGATGATTTAAGCCAAATGTCTCTCTTGTTGTCATGTTGAGAGCAGTTTTTCTTGTCTTTTCGTTTTCCATCTTTTGTTCTCACCTTAGTTGCGTTAATGGATGGACAAATATAAGAGATTTCTCTGATCCAGCCAAAAATTATTTAGACCTCGTCAATATCTTTAACAGGAGAAAGACATATTGTTCGCCATTGTTATCAAACTCCTGTTGACAAAGGTGAAGAAGGGAAGTGTGTGGTGTTGGTGTTCGAGAATAAAATAAAATATATCTTGGACTTTACTTAACAACTTAAGTTTTTAGATAAGATTGTTTCTTGACATGGTATCAGAGCCTTGTTGACCTAACGGTCATGAGTTCAAATCTCATCACTCTCATTTTGTTTGATAAAAATCAAGCACGAGGTAGTGTGAGTCTATGTGCAAGTTTCAAGGCTAAAAATCTTTTACGTGAAGAGGTGTGTAAGAATATAATATAAATTATATCTTGGAGTCTCAATTAACAGTTTAAACTTTTAGATGAGATGATTCTTTAACAGTTGACTATAGTTTTCCACGTTTGCAGCCACAACTTCCTACTTTATTCTCAACTTGAGAAATTTCTAGGGTTGAAAAATTACAAAGCTGCTCAAGGAAGTTGCAAATGTCAACCTCCATATATGCATATATAATATAGAATAATGAATTTTACCCCAACTTTGAAGTAATTACGGGGATGAGGTAGTTTGACTTTCATGTAGTTATCATGACACGATTATTGTAATACAAGAACAAATCACCACTATATTTGTATTCAGAAAATGAATTCCATGCAAGGCAACAAAATATTGGCCACCATGGATTACTTCAGTTCACAGCATCACCTTATCCGAAGAAAAAATAGGCAACGCACCAAAATAATTTTCTAATTAATCTAATGTCAAGCTCATTCTAGTGTGGACATATATCATCTAATCATGAAGGAAAAGGTACTGTCCAGCTTAGTTGAACTCTCAGCATCACGATCATCAATGGATTCATGAATATCGTAGAAGAATTATCTTAAATGTGGCCACATAAATAGCAGGAGGGGTAGCTTTGAAACACCATGACGTGGGGTTTTGGCCTCCACACGGGAAAAAAAAAATGATATTCCCATTGATACAGTGTAGAATGTGGCACCCAACTTTATATGCCCAATTACTTTTATTTTTGTACGGGGAGAAAACTCTATACCAGAAAAAATATATTTTATGAGTTTAGGTGAGCGTGTAAAACACTCAATTGTTTTGGGTTTTTATAAAAAGATGCATGCTCTGATTCGAAACTTGAAAAATTGTTATACAGATCACAAGTTTTCTGTCATCATGTCTACCCAATTACTTCGTTACAGCAGATCAATGAATTCATGAAGGTTACTAGCTAGATAATTTGTTAATTTCGTCTATCAGGCTAGCTTCTTGAGTATTTGAACACACAAAAAAAGAAGCCCTGATCAGTACTCAAATCCTATACCTCGTTTCACAAATTTTAAACACTAATTCCTATTAGAAATTGTAATTTAATTTAACATCAGGGGCGTCACCTAGATATCTTAAAACAATATCTGCAACAATCTTCTTTAAACTGAGCACGTAGATCCAAAGGAATGCGATCGAACAAGAAATTTCTACGCAGTTTCATCGATCTATCTTTCAAAAGAAGAAGAATGGGGGGATAGTGACATGATTTCCATGCACGCACACTCACGTGGAAGCATACAAACACCAACGATGAACAAAAAGAAACAAGGAGTGAAAGATAAGTTACCTGAATAGTTACAAGCTTAAGAAAATTGAGATAAGCCAAAAAAGAAGGAAAAAGACATACAATTAAGTGAATTCTCTCGAAATGTTTGTCACTACTAAGAAAAAGTTGGCTTCTTGGTTCTGATCTTGTTCTTCAAACTGTTTTTGTTCTATGAAAGACCTTAAAGATCCCTCTATCATTGTCTAGTGATTTCTTTAGTCCGTTAAGAAATCATCTTATTTAAGCGGTAAGGTGAGGTTCTCAAAATATAATTTATATTATTGTTTAACATCCCTTCAAGTGAGAGCCTTTTGAGCTTGAAACTTGCATGGACCCACATTAGCTTGTACTTCGTTTTTCATCAAATAGAATGAAGGTAGTGAGATTCAAACTCGTGACCGCTGGGTCAACAAAATTCTAATACTATATTAAAGAATCATCTCACTTAAAAGCTCAAACTGTTAAATGTTAAATGAGACCCCAAAAATATAATTTATATTATTCTCACATGGTTTTTCTTATTAGAAAAAACAAAAACAAATAGGGTTAGACTGCAATTATCAACTGAGACATGGAGCGTGGGTTGTTCCTCTTTACTTTTTTTTTTTTTTTGCCCTCTCCCTTCTTTTCATCCCCTTTATCTTTTTTGGCTGTAATGTACACCCTTTCCAGGGAAGATGAGCTTTTTAGTCTCCATGTGCCCCCATCACCTTCAGCCAAGGTGGTGGATAATCTCACATGAAATACAACCACCGTAAGGGGATGCTGAGCTGCTACCATGGTGGTGGTTCATCTCACATGAAAGACAGCCACCGTACGGGCATGCTGATCTGCTGCCATGGTGGTGGGGATACTCGCAGCAAGAACATGGAGCTACAGTGTTATCTTCTGTTGGGAAGCACTATGGGAAAGTAAAACAAACAAAAAGTGGCCAAAAAGAAGTTATAAGTGGCAACATGTCACCCTAGAAAGAATAAAGATAACGAAGGTGCGATTTACAACTAAAAAAAGACTTGTTTAAATTGACAGATGCTTTTGCAGGGAAGGATCTAAGAGCTTTTCTTTTTCGTGCTTTTTTCTTCTCAACTTTTTGAACACTAAGGATCTCAAGAGGTGGGATTTGCTATCTTATTTTTTAGTTCTTGTACTAGAAATACATATAATTAATGAGAAAAAGTTAGCACAACAAACCCTAATCATCAATTGAGATGTTGGGGGCCCCATAATTTAGGCATCTTTTCATCCACAACCCTCTCATCAGAAATTTCTCCCCATGTTGAACAGTGATGGCTCGAGCAGCAAACCATGTGAGTGGGGAGACTTATCTTTAAATCCAAAAAGAGAAGTTTGCCAGTGAAATTCCAAAGTCAAAGCATCAAATCCAAAAGATTAAAAGCTCCTTCCTTTATAAAAGAACCAACGTGCAACAGTATATTTGCTGGTGTTCTTGCTACAGAAGTTATTTTTTCCTCGGGAAAACATGTTATAAATATGATCACAGCATGAACATATTTCCAGGATCATTTTCTTCTCGTTTATACTCTTATTCCTGACTTTGTTATCCGTTCCCAAGAGGGATATGGTATGGTGACAAAAGAACTTGAAATTTACGGTAGATCTCGAGTTCGAATGAAGACGTGCATGTTTTGTAAGAGTCTAGAACAGTGAGATTTTACTCACTCATCTTGTGTTTTCTGAGAAATTGGGTTCCTCAAATACAAAAAAAATAAATAAAAGACTTTGTCATCCACTATAATTATGTCTCAAATTCTAATCACCACGTGACCTTCCTGGTTTCTTCAGTGTCATTAACAAACAAGAGAAGATGAATTAAAGAGACCCAATTGATAGAATGATTGAGCTGGTGATGGGATTCAAATAAATAGGTCACCACTAAATTGGTTTTTGAATTTTATACTGCTTGGGAATATAATTAAAATATTTTATTAAAATATTTTTTATTCAAAAATATATTAAAATAATTTTAATTATATTTTTTTAAATGATTTTTTGATATTAGATCATCAGAATGATCTTGTCATTTTTTTTTTGTATAAAAACTGTTCATATGTTGTAAGCGTGTTTTAAAAAAAACAAAGAAAAATTTGCAGCTTGAGTCATCATATACTCGAGTAGGTTGAACAAGATGGTTTTATTTTCAATAAATAATTTTAAAAAAAATAGGTAACGATAGCAGTTGGATCAAGTTAGAAAAATAATGATCATGATATGATAGCCCTAGAGAAAAAATAAGTTTCCAAAAGGGAACCAACGATGTAGATCATTCACAACCCGATAAATACAAATTAACAAAATGAGATAAAAAAAAATAAAAACTTTAATAAATTAGCCCTTGTCAATTCAAGTTAGCATGTTATACCTATAACCTCAATAATCAAGGCTGAGTTAACTTAGTTAATGAGAATATAATAACTTCATAGGGAAAAAAAAAGGAAATTATAAAACCCATTTTAAAAAAAAAAATGTCAGCTCGATTCATTAGACATCAAACACCCTTTTTGAAAAACCTATGAATCATAACTCTCAAACAATCAAATATTGAATGATGAAATTGAAAAAAAAATCAATTATACAAAAAGAATTCAAACACAAAAAATAAAAATAAAAGAATAAGGATCAAAATTCAAATACAAAATAAATTTTATATTTGATTGAAGGGTGAAATTAAAATTAACATTAAAAATTAATTTAGTAAAAATACCCAAAAAAATAAAAGGAATGAGGTTAAAAATTGATATAAAAATAAAAACAAACTTTTAGTTGAAGGGTGAGATTGACACAAGAATTGATATAGGGAAAATAAAAAAAAGGAAAATTGGTAAAAACAATATACCATAAATTTGAATTGAATGATAAAATTTAAAACAAATAAAACTTTTCAAAATAGAAAAGAAAAAAATAGAAATCATAAAGATAAAATTGGAAAAAATAATATCATGAATCTGAACTGAATGATGAGAATAAAATTCAATAAAAAAAAGTTTTCCAAAATGATCAAGAAAAAAAATAGAAATAAAAAAATAAGAATGGAAGTTAAATAACAAAAATAGTCACACTAAAATTTTTAGGGGAGGAGAAAAAAAAAGGTTCATTAAAGACAAACTGATTTACCACCACTTCAATTAAGTGCCTGTTTGGTATTGAGTACAAACCAAGGTTTGAAAAAAAGCAGTAACTTTGTCGTTTGGTTACATAAGAAAAGTAGGTTTTGTGGTCATGGGACTCACCCAAAATATTAACAAAACACAGGTTCACGGAAAGCAAGAAATGACTGCTTTTCCGTGCGGTGAGTCTCCTGGAGAGACAATTGAAATCTGTGGTTCATGCTGGGAGCTAGGAGATAATAAATATATATTAATATATTAATATTAAATATATTTTAATATTAAAATAATCTAAAATTTAATTAAAATATAAATAATGTTTACATAATATATGTATATTAATATAAAAAATATATTTTTAATATTAAAATAATTTAAAATTTTCATTTTATCCAAAACAAATATATGTTTTTTTCATGAATTATTAATTATATTTTATTTTTATGATTATTAATATATAAAATTTAAAAGCAATATATATATATATATATATATATATATATATATATATATATATATATGTGTGTGTGTGTGTGTGTGTGTGTGTGTGTGTGTGTGTGTGTGTGTGTGTGTCTTTTAAAGTAATTTCAAATGTTGACAGCAATATGAAAAACATAATAACCAAACAAAATATATGTTTTTTTCATGAATTATTAATTATATTTTATTTTTATGATTATTAATATATAAAATTTAAAAACAATATATATATATATATATATATATATATATATGTGTGTGTGTGTGTGTGTGTGTGTGTGTGTGTGTGTGTGTGTGTGTGTGTGTCTTTTAAAGTAATTTCAAATGTTGACAGCAATATGAAAAACATAATAACCAAACACACAAAACTGTTTTTTTTTTCAACCTCAACCACAACAGCAACCGCAATACCAAACAGACCCTAAAAAAAAACACATAATTACTTTCAATGACATGATAAAAAAAAAAACATTTTTAGCCTTCAACAAGCGTTTGCACATGCTGCCCAAATGCTTATATCTATTTTTTATATATATATATATTTATCAAAATTATTCCTTAGATGACATGGTAATAACAAAAAAAAAATCTGACATAAATATGTAAAATTCACTTCTGATTTAATTATAAGCAAGAGAATTTTACCTTTGGTCACTTGGCATATATATAATTCTCAAACAATTAATACTTGGATCATTTTTTTTTATGATATTCATGGATATATATATATATATATATATATATATATATATATATATATATATATATATATATATATATATATATAAAATCTCTCATAATTCTATTTTAAATGATATATACTTGCTCTCCATGTACTGTCTGTTTCCATGAGGGCATTAATTGGTCAATGAAATTGTGGTATTTGACCTCTGGAAATGGGCCTATTGCTTCTATATAGAAGTCGGCCTGTGGGCTATCTGATCCAGCCCAGTTTCAGCTCAATCTGCTTGTTCTTGAAAAACTTCCGAAGATCCAGGTTTCTGGGCTTTATGTATATATATATGTGCTTTCCTATTCGGAGTAGCAATATGGGCCTATTTAAGAACTATCATAGTTCCGGGATCTAAAATTCTGAATTTGATAATTTTATTTATTTTATTATCATATGATGGAAAATGGATACCCTCATTGTATAGCTCAAAGCCCCCACCATACTTTCAATGAATTAAAGAAGAAGACTTTAAACAACATTTGAGGATGATGGATAGTTAATATATATTTACGAGTTACTTTACGTATTAGTTTCCAGGATCAGGTAGGATAATTCAATGAAAATTGATTTGATTCTTTTCTTCCATGCATATAATTTTGAAAGTTTTATTTATATCCCTATTATTATATTATATTTTGAAAGTTTTTTCCTTGTGGATTCTGCACGTATTTATGTGGAACAGAAACCTTACTCCTGCTATATCTCATATTTTCTTGAATTAAAATTTTTATTTAATTTATGGAGTTAGTGGACGGAAAACATTTAATGGGGTTGCAAGTTTGTGAACATGAAGAAATTGGAATTTTTTATGAAATATATGCTCAGATATTTAATTATAAACGTAGTTTATTAATGCTTTATTTTTTTAGGGTTTTATTAAAACTATTTCATTTGATTCTTGTTTTGATAAATTTAATATTAAATTGAAGCCATTTCCATTGATGCTTGCTGCCAACCAGAAAATGTACAGAAACCTACACAGCAAAAGGATGCATGCATGCATGCATGCCAGCCAGCCAGCCTGCAGAGCTTGAACAAAATCATCGAAACATTCTCACTACAACATAAAAATCTTGAGCATCACGCTAAAAAAAACCCATAAATACTCTCACTGTGATTCCATCAAACTCAAATAGGATGCAGTGAGTCACTCGCCTGGAGCAAGCCAAACAAAATTGGATGAGCAGCTCTACTTCACATGCTATTACTACTAACCTAAGAAAAAAAATTAAAAAAAAATGTCACACATCATGTACAACAAGATTTCAAGATTCCTCTTCCACCATATCAAACAAGGTGAATAAAGAAAAACCCTAAGAATACACTGCCTGAAAAATTACAATTATGGTGAAATTTAAGTACAACTTGCCAGGGGTGAGGAAGGGAAGGAATCATCAATGAAAAAACCAATCATGCCTTTCAGGGCATGCAGCTACGCGACGGAGCTCGCCCCCTTCCCGGATCAGTTTAAATATGTAACCACTATCAGTTGCTCCTTCCGTCCAGAAAGAATAAATTATATGATGAAGAAACCTGCAGCATGTTGTCACCACCATGAAAAATCTTCGGTCAGTTCAGGCTGATATGGGCTCATAAGGGTATGACAGCCACGGGTGCTTCAGAGCCTCAGATGCAGAAGGGCGTTTCTTTGGGTTTACTTCAAGCAAATGAGAAACAAAGTCAATGAAGCCTTGGTCTCCCATTGGCAATCGGTGTCTCAGGGATGTCTTCTTAGGTATCAGGTACTCCAGTCTGTTAGAATCCTGAAGATTAGAGAAAATATAAATATTAGCACGAATCAAACATGTCATATCCAGATTTAAAGTTTGACATCCTAATTTTTGAACTCTACAAACTACAAGCAACTACATCACCGGACAAAACGCGGGGGGAAATAAGCACAATTAACGCTTATAGTATTCTCATATGAGCAATAGAACAGTGGCAAAACAAAAGAATTACCTGATTTCGCTCATAAAGCATGTGATTCTTGGTAAAATACTTGTATGTATCTCGTCCCTTTGCTAGCATGTTTTGATCAATGGGGCCTATAATTCCAATAACTCGTGCAAGTAATGTTGCTGGTGAATCGTTTTGGAATAGGACCTGAAACAGAAGTTTCATTTTAGCCAAATGGTACCAGGGTCACAGCTAGGTAACCAAACTATGGAAGGTCCAATGCATCCACGCTTCAAATGATGAGAAAATTGTTCAAGCAGAAGAAAAGATCTCCAGATCGATTATCCCTTACAGAAACTACTCAAGTATATCTCTGAAAGAAATATATGTTTAAGTTCAATCGATCAGAATATAAAGATGTTTCCCCCATAGAATAAATAATAAATGCATCACAAAATCAATACGAGGGTGGCATTAAAATTGACAAGAATAACAAAATTATGTAAGCAGCCATAAAAAGAAGAAATATAGCTCTCTAACAATTTACAAAAGTTGTTAGAGAAGACTACAAAAGTTGTACAAAGATAGCAAGATAAACGGATGCATAGACAGCGAATACATAGCTCCACACCCCTGTTATTCTAACAATGTCCTCCAGGGCAAGAAACTTTATGGGTAAATTACTAATGGGAAAAACTTACATTGCCAGTGCAAAGCTCTGCCAAGATGCAGCCAAGTGACCAAACATCTATCTTCTTATCATACGGAAGTCCTAGGATAACTTCTGGTGCACGATAAGACCTGGATTGAACATAGGAGCACAGATGATCTGTCTCAAAACAGCTACTCCCAAGATCAATGACTTTCACCTCACATCTACTATAGCTTTTCACCAATATATTCTCAGGCTTTAAATCACAGTGTATAAGACCAAGGCCATGCAAAAATTGAAGTGCCTCCAAACATTGAGTGGTGATTGACTGCATAGAGAATTTTAAAGACGTTTATAGAGCAGCATACATGAAGAATAATATTCTCTTTTGGTTTTTGGCAACGAAATAAAGTATTGAAAAGGCACCAGGTAATTAATATATAATTTTTGGAACGTCAAAAGAGGATAGAATTCTTAGGAAGAAAATGGCACATAACAAACCTGCAATCTTGGCATTGTGAAGTAAACCTCCCCTCCTGATTCTCTATTGAACTTATGAAACTCATATAAGTTTGCCTTGAGAAGCTCACACACAATTAACAAATGCTCCTGCAAAGCAAATAGGAGTTACGGGGTAATCTATTTAGCTTGCATTGAGGAGTCATCAAGAACTTCAACCTCAAGAAATCAAATCAAAACTTCATCTGTAGATTCATGTATTATAATTAAAAAGGCATTCACAGACATATATGGCTGCTATTAGTTTTTCATCTCAGTTCATTTTAATATGATGTCTACAAAACCGAAAACCCCTACATCTAGTGGTTGGGAGTGAGTTGTCCAACCACTCAACCGAGGTTCAAGCACTACTACTAACAAGAACAGCGAAAAAATGATGCTATAGATGATTCTATGAACATCTGCATAACTCTCTTGCAAACTTATCAGTTGAAATGTAACTGCTACAAAGAGGCGTCATAGGGGAATAATCAGATAGCAGCACAGAATGCATGGTTAACATTAAGAAAAAACTTCTAGCCCAGAATATTTGCTCAAATAGGGATTTGCAGGGGTGAAAATTCAAGAGCTTCAGCTTCCTATTGAAAACAAATAACTAGCATAATTTCAAGCAAATTTGCAGTAATTTCCTCTCCCAAAACCTCCTAGTGGATATAAAAAATCCAACTCAACTCAGACTATCAATTGTTCAAGGCCAATAGCAAAGTTTCAAAGCCATGTGAAAATCTAGGTACAATGACCCATCTACCACTACAATATTTTTGGCATACACTTTATCCTATCCACATTGTGATGGACGTGAAAGTTCTAAACAATTCAATTGCACATGACCATATACGAACTTCAAAGGTTGCTGATGTAAAATCTGAGACAATTAGATTTCATATATTTTAATGTCATCTTTGAAGATAGGAGGAAACCTAAAGCTAAAATGTCTATTTGGCTAACAGTCCTAGAGAAGATTGTTTTATTAGCGAATAGTGTGGGATTTTGAGGTCTAAACTCACAAGGGTAGGGTAGTTCTGCAATTTTGTCTTCCACTGGAATAATTTTGTAAGAGTTGACTAGTCAGCTACTTTACTATCCAGTAATTGAATGGACAGCTGGTTACATCTAACAAGCAACTCAGTGCACCTCATTTCTCACCCTATATATGTTAAAGCCCCACTTTTAAAGATAATGAAAGAATGAGAAATTTTCACGCTATATATTTTAAAGTTGTTTGATTAAATTTATCTAAGGTGTGATGCTTAGATTTTCCATCTAGGAGTGATTCCGGGAAATCCTAGCAGTCCTTCTATATTCATCTCCATTTCAATTTATAAATCCCATATCCTTTACTACTGGCTATTTTAATCACCATTGCCTTAAACACATCCCAAATGTCACCTATGATCTATGACCCAAGTTTTTTAACACACATAATCTACAAGAGCTTGGGATCTTTGAGTTAGGAGCTGCAAATTAAAGATCATGGATTGCATTTGTGATTGCCCTCGAACACACTCTTCACAAGAAAACAATGGCTTATTACTGTCTCTATTAATCCAGAATGGCCAAAAGAATTCTAGCAGTATCTATTCAGTTGCCAAATAAAATATTTGAAGATAATTGAGGAACCATGCATGATGCTCTAAACTTTCATTAAATTAGTATTAGGATTAAAGCTCAAAAATGCCTTTATACTATCGATTTGGTACACTATGTCCTTGTAAAAAAAAATAGTTTTTGTTTTAGCATGGACTTAGCAAACCATGATTCCTTTTGGGCACGTGGCATGTTTTTATGGTGACATCTGTACACATTTTTCCCTTCAAATTTTAATTTTTTTTTATTTCAAATCTCTCTCTCTCAATGATTCATCTCTGACTGCAATATTGTTGAAGAAAATCAATCAAACTTATCTGCACAGCTTCATCTTTTGATCTTGCCTGCCAGATAAATGTGGGCAGTAGGCAGTGGGCAGCGCACCTTCTTCCATCATCATCCTCTTTATTTCATCAACCCCAACAAGATTTCTCAATAGCCCACAAGCAGGATTAATAAGCTCTGCTCTAAAATCAACACACGAGCACATATTTTCAATAGAACAGTCACACCACCATAAGCTGAAACTGACCAAGCATTATCAGGATTCTCGGATAATTTTTGCAAATTGCTGGCAGAACCCTCTTTAGCTTATTTCATTGTCACTCTCCAAATACATGATATAACTTTTGCAGCCTATTGTTAAATTTCCAATTGCACTGAATCAAGAAGACTAACCAATAAATTCACTATGTAACCAACTTCATCAATTATTTTCTTCACATAATTCTCATCTTCAACAACAGCATCATCTTTTTTTCCAAGTCACCATTTTTTGTTTTTTCATGTCAATAAATCTCTAATGTAAACCTCATGTAGTACTTGGAAACATTGACACCATGCCTAGACACAACAATACAGAAACCCCGAGTCAATATAACCAGCAATGCAAATCCCAAATAGACTCTTCATATGTCTATCAAACTTTGCAAACATTACAAAGAGCTGTCTTCTTCCTCTTCTTTCTTCTCCTCATCCCCAAGAGGTCACCACACCCACGCCAAACACCCTTCCCTTCCGTCTCCTCAACCACACACCAGCCACCCATCCCTTTGCACCCTATTCAGCCCCCACCACCAAACACACCAGCCACAATCTCCCTCCTCCACCACCATGTATTTTTCCTTCCTTTAGGATAAAAAGGAATGAGGAGAAGAGGAAAGGAAAGGAAAAACGAAAACGAAAAAGGAAAAAGGAAAAAAGGAGAAGGAGAGAAATTTTGAAAGAACAAATTACATGTCACCATAAAAACTGCTGCATGTCCAAAACTAACCATAGTTTGCTAATTACTTAACCCAAGGACATTTAGAATGATATAGTAAACCAAAAGCATTTACAGGGAGGGACATAGTAAACCTAATCAATATAGTACAGAGACATTTTTGTAGTGCATTACATTGAAATAGTGAAGAGAAGAATCTGTGACCCAATAGAATTCCATGCACAACTAAAATTAGCACAAGATAACAAGTAGGGTAGGATAACAATAGCTACACTAGACCATGTACTGCAATAAAATACTAAATCATTGAAACAAGATACAAAAAGAAAATCAAGAAAGTCAAGAATATATCCACTTACTCGATAGTAGAAGTAATCATACAATCTGAGAATGTGGTACTTGTCGGCAGGATCATGCTTGTTGACATACTTAAGAAGCTTTATCTCATCTAGACTTTGATCAAAGAAGTCCTTGTTGTTTTTTATAATTTTCACACAAACATCAATGCCTGTGTGCAGATCATGTGCTTGTATAGCTTTACTAAAAGCAGCTGACCCAAGATACTCAGTAACATGATAACGGCCAGCAATTACAGAATTCAAAACAACATGAAAGTTCTTGTCCTCCTCAAAGCCAGTTCTAACCAACAAAGCAGTTCAGGAAAGTCTGTTAGAATCAAGCTAATCAATGAGGAGCAGAGTTCAAATGATAAGATCACTTGATTAACAATCAAACATTAATTAAAAAACACATACTATAAGGGAAATTCACCCAAAAAAAATATATATCACTTGAAAATACGACAACATCCAGCTCCGATATTAGAATTTTTTTTGTCACAAAATTCAGCAAGCCAAAAATTATTTCACAAAAAAAAATGGGAAGGGCATGCCTAAACATTACAAACACGCATCTCTCTTCCGCTGCAGTTGTGAGGCAGCAAGGTGATAGGGGCAGATGGAAATGGAAACATTAAAAAATAGATGGATAAAAAGTTATCCTGCTCTTTGGTTGACACAAGACATAAATAAAAGCAAGATTTTTAATGTTGGCAGCAACAAGCACCCTCCTGGGATTTGGATATCCACTTTTAGGGACAAGTTTTAATCGATCCTAACCAAATATTGATCAAAATAAACTTATTTCTATCATCCCATCCATCCAGACCATCAAAAAACACCAAAACATTCTCCCCGTCCATGAATGTCTAACCTAGAGAGCATAACCATAATAATTCCAACACGAAAAGGGATAAATTTATAAAAAGAACACAAGTGTGCACCAAGGACACTAACAAGGGACACGGGCATCTTCATCCACCAAGGATGCTATAGAAGTCAGATATTTCATTTCCTTCTCTGAACATTTCAATTAATTTTGTAGAAGAGGTTCCCCTTACAGGATAGCACCCACGAGATCATTTTTGAATGATAATCCTTCCAGAACACCATTGGTTGGGGGGAGGAATATATTTGCTGGTTCAGAATAAACACTTCACCCCCTCCAAATCCTTGATGTTGAAAAGAAAACCAGAATTTCCATGAAAACAGTGTGCATGTTTTGTTTACTCATGATCACTTCTTTGGTTATTAGAAAGTAACAAAATACCAAAAGAGATCAACTTAAGTGTTAATAAACATTTAAAATGAAAAATGTTTAAGATATCATGAGAATAATGAGTACACAGAAGGAAGAAAACATAATGGGGCAGGAGCGAAAGAACACAAGAAAACATATTTAAGTAGCAAATCAGTAGTTACTTACTCAGGGCACATTTTGGGGTGGGGGGGGGGGGGGCAGTAGTGAAGGAAATAACACTCTAGTAGTATGTGAAGTAGAGGCATCTTATCAGTATCCAAATAAATAGAAGTGCCAATATATAAAAGCCCAGGTTGTGTAGTGCACCAGTTTGCAGCCAGAAATCACTAATTTTTTTATTCATTCATTTGGATAAACTCATCAAACAAAACATACCTGTTTTTTCTATGCACAATCTTAAGGTTGAAAGTTTCAAATTCCTCCTCCTGAGCCTTGATTTGCCTTACTTGTTCTTGAACAGCAGCAACCTCTTCATCCTCGAGGGAAACCCCGGGATCTTCTTCCCTCACACTGCCAATATTCTCATCTTGTTCCTTCATGGCATGCTCTGGTTCTGCATAACCATAATTTGAGAGAGAAGAGGGACTAGAATTTGCTGATCCGACAGCATTCATATTATTTTCATCCCTGGAACTTTTAACAGTTGAGGAATCACTGCTTTTCCGCTGCCATGTACCATGCATGTCATCAGGCCCCATCAAAGCATTCAAGCGATCATTATTTTCTTCACTGACTGCAGCATTGCAGTTGTTTGACCATAAAGATTTACTAGAGACTGACTGCAGCAACTGTTCATCCCTCAGTGGTGGGGGGAATGAGAATCCACCATCTGCATGATTTTTTCCTTGAGCATGCACATCTTTGTTACTCCCAGCCACATATTTAATAGAATCGTATTTATTGAGTTTCTTCTTATCCCTGTTTTGTTTATCAACATTTTTTTTTTCTGAGCCATGGTGAGAAGATCTAGATCCACCAACTCTAATATCATGATCATGAAAGTACTCTAGATCCCCTTCACTGCTGCCTCCAACCAAACTTTCCCGTATTTCACTTCCAAAATCAGCAGCATCGCTGTTGATACCCACACCAATCGATCTAACTGAACCATGTTGATCATCATCCATACAAACATCATCTAAATGTGGCCTTCCACACTCGTTCAAGACCCTCCCATCTCCTATCATGATGAGTTCATTTGTTTGCGTGACAAACCCCTGCCAGACAGGTTCTGCTCGCATCAAATTTAGTTCTTCTTCATCCATCAACTGCCCATCATATTGAGCTATTAAATCACTCTCATTAGTTTTCCCATACATTTCTGTCACTGACAACCCTATAGGATCATCTGATGCTGTGACTGGTTCGACATTTTTAGCTTGAAATAAATGCTCACCAGAAAAGTAAGAATCCTCCTCAGCAAAAGATTGATCATCATCTTCATCTTTGGTTGGAACTCTATCCTGTGGGTCTGGACCACTCCCATGCCCAGTACCCTTTTCATTGTCACTTGGGTAATCAATTTCATGAGCCAGAAACCAGGCCTCATCCTCGATAGGTTGTCTCATGTATCCAACATCTTCATCATCATCATATTCATCAGAATCCCAATATTCATTTGGATAATCAATGGATTCACTTAATCCATCACCAACAGTGGCAAAACCAGAAACTAGATCAGATGTATCCTCAGCAATCCCCTGACTTACAGATAGCCAGCTGCCTCCTGCAATCCTTTTTCCACCTGGATCATCAATTACCAAGAAAACTTTTTTAGGGAAAATCATCACAAAGAAAATGAAAGAGAGTGTACATAATTTATTTCACTATTAACATTAGCTCGTATAATAAAACACAACCATTATACAATATGTTTTCTGTTTTACACCAACATGCCATTGGAAACCAGAAAGAAAAAAGATTGGTGTTCCGAAACCCAAAAATTACAAGATGAGCTTAGTCCTCAAAATGAGAGCTCCCAGATCATTTAAAGGACTGAAAGTGTAGATACAAATATGAATATGCTAGGAGAATAGTGTTCGTGCTATAAACTCTACTTCTTTTTAGCAAATCTAGTGTCTCAAGTCAAAAGAGGCAAGATGGATCTCTATATACAGGTGACAATAAAAACTTAACACATCAACATGCCCTTGTCCCTTTTTTATCGAAAAACTATAAATGACTAAGGCACCCCACATTCTCACAACTGAGTCACAACTATGCCTATTCATGAATATGAGAGAAAAAAGTCTCATAAAGTTTCAGTCAACATAAGATATAAGCACTTAACTTCTTTGGTTTTATTTTTCTTAAAGAGAAGACACTACTTTCATGATATCAAGATAAGTATAAAAAGCAACCACATGGTATCTTATCAATAAATTTCCACTACCTAAACTAGCTAGCCATCTTTAAGGTTAAAATAATACCCTGATAAGTTGAAAATAGTGGAATTCTCTATGCAAAGTGAGTTTCAATGTTATGTAAGATAAACAATTTCTCTCTTTTCTTTATTCTTTTTTTATCAGTAAACATTTACTACCAAAAACTCTAAACCCATTGAAAAAAAATCAGTATGAGAGGTCATATAATTACACTCATAATATGGGCTAACCTGAAGAATTGATTTCTTGTCCGACAGGAACGTCGAGATAGGAACCTATAAGGTAGCTATTATCAGCGCTGATGACCTTTGAACTTGGCCCATCACGCTCAAACTTTTCCTGCCAATTGATCAATGGTTTGTCCTCCGACTTGAGTTTAACTGGTGGAAGCCTAGGATATTCTTCCTTTGGAATATCAGATGCAAGAGAAAACCCTAAGCCACTTAAATTCTTCTGTGTTGTGCTCCCTTGAGACTTTCCAAGGAACAAAGTTCTTCCAACCTCATCCACCTGTTCTTTGATAGCTGCTCTGACATCACTTATATCTGCTTTCTTCTTTCCATCTCTTTTGTCTGAATTTGAAGTGATACCATAGCTGGTCAATACATCCCCTTTGGGGAACGGAAAAACAGTCTTGACAGAATAATCTTTCCACAGGTCCGAGGAAGAACTTGTGAGCACCTCATTTTTTGACCATGAGTTATCAGCAGGGAATGCAACAGTAGTTATAAGTTCCCGATCAAGTACCTTCAATTCATTAGCTTGAGTTTTGTTATACTTGGATTCCACATTGGCATTCATAGTACTATTGTTTCCAAGCCATGAACTTTTATTTTCACCAGTAAAGATAATCTCCTCTCCTGATTTGGCATTTGCTCTAGCAGAGAAGTTACTGGTACTAGTACCAACATCATTCTTGTAAGGATTTGAAGGACCATTGCTTGGATTAAAGTTCCACGAATACAAATCAAGCAAAGTATCATCTGAATCATTTGGTTCATTATTTTTACTACCCCGTTCCCCAACAGAAGCAGAATTTCTCCACTTGCTTTCAGGCCCATTTCTATCCACCCCACACTCTATTTCTTTCACAATAAGTTCCTTAGAAATTTCCCCACTATTTTGAGAGCCTGAACCTGGAGTGCGACTCGCCAATTTGCCCCCATTCTCTTCTTCCACCACTTTCCCCAAATCATTATCTTCAAGGGTAAGTTTTTGAAGCAATCCATTCAAATCAGGGCGGTTACTAAGCTCACTGAGCAATGCTGCCTCCGCTCTCATGAAGCGATTTCTCCTCAGAAAGTCAAGAATCACATCAACAGAGCTTGACTCCGCCATAATCAACTTCAACAAATCAATTATCAGGTACTAGAAAGACAAATTCAATAAACCTGGAACAAAACAAGCAAACCAGATAAACCAAAGAAAATTAAACCCAAAAACCAAACCTACACTTAACTTCATCAAAGAAACAAACTTTAACAGATTTTAACACTCATTCACTTACCAAACAACAAATCATCCTATGTCGCTCAAAACAGAAAAATAAACCAAACTCGCAACAACTCGCAACCTCATTCAGTTCAAAATTCTTCCTTTTCCATCACTGTTCCTTTAAAAAGCCCCAAACTTTAAAATCCAAAAACTTGCTCATATTCCAAAATCAACCCATCAAACCAAATACAAAAACCCTAACTATCCTCCCAAACAACAAATCAAGACATTAAGAGATCCAAAGCTCTTTAACCCACGATATTAAAAACCCAAAACATCACATTTGACAAACAAACTTCAAGATCAAAAAATGAAACCTTTAATCCACAAGATTCATAAAACAAAAACAAACCACTTATTTTTTTCCACTTACAGATCGAAGATGGCTCAAAAGAAAAGACAGAAGCTTTCTTTAGTGTAGATTCCATAGCCAATCTCGCATTAACATAAAACAAAGTACTTACGGTTTTTGATTTGGGGTTTTTTTTGTTTTTTGTCTAATATTTTTAGGGGGTCTCTTTTTTGTGGGTTTTTCTGTAATATTATCGGCCTGCAATTTTTCTTTCCGGCCTGCAGGTAAAGCTTTGTTTTTTTTGTAAGAAAAAAAAACTTGAGTTATGATACTGTGCTTTTCAAGTGGGCTTATCGTTGCCTCGAGATTCTAGCGGGATGTGTTTTATGATTAATCCAGCGGTGGGAAATCTTTTATCAAGTTAGGGGGTGCTCTGATCCTCCAATGGCGGATGATGTGAAAGAGGGTAGAAATTTTTAAAATTGCCTCCTTGAATGTTTAATGCATGGTATATTCCACTTTAGTTCTTTTTTGTGGGATTCGTGAATCATGCAATAGTGTTTTTGAGATGGTCGCAGTTTTTAAAATGTTTTTTTATTTAAAGATATATTAAAATAATATATATTATATTTACACATCAAAATAATTTAAAATATTAAGAAAATAATTTAAAAAAAAACATATTCCAATCACACAAATTAAATTAAATTAAATTACATGGATTGACTATGGAGATTAAACAATTCACATTACTTTAACTTATATTTTTCATTTTATAGCTTCACCTTTATACATTACAAAAATATAAAATATTATCAAAGAATTTAAAGGTTTAATAAAAACCTTTTCCATATTGAAAAGATATATATAAAAAAAACTAAAGAATCACTCAGCTGTGCTCTTTTTTTTCAATTCAGCTCTATTTTTTGGGTCCTCCTTTTTTTCATTTCAATTTCAATTTGGTATTTTTATTTCTTGGTTTATAATTTTTTAATAGTTATTTAGATCATAGTTATTGATCCCGTTCCGTTCCGGCCGGAACGGCCCGTCCCAATACAAAATCCGGGACAAAACGGCGACGTTTTTGTCCCGGTCAAAAATCCGGCCAGTTCCGGAAAATCCGGCCGAAACGCCTCGGTTCCGTACCGGGCGTTCCGTTCTGGGTCAAGTTCTCTTACAAAACACACAGATTCAACCCGGTTTCAAAAATTCCCAAATCAATTTTCATCTCATAACCCCAGCTCGTCGATAATCCATCAAAAATCAACCCAAATCTCCACTCTCTTTCAACTGCTACCAGAACATCACTTCAGCATCTGGGCTTGCTTGAGAGTTTGCAAAATGAAAGATTGAAAAAAACCAAGCAAGGAAAACTAGTAAAAGTCCCATTCTTTGATGGCTTCTTCTCTTCATCTTTACAGAGAAGAGAAGATGAAACAAAAGAAGGTGCCTTTTTGAAATAGACCCTTTCATTAAGGAAGACTTGAAGAAGGTGATGAAGATGTCCTAGGTGGTGATGATGATGATCTAGGAGATTAATGTGGTGATCTTGAGGCCGAAATCCATGGGGAAGAGTCGGAAGACGGGGACGACGATGAAGGAGAAAGAAGAGAAAGAAGGCTTGTCTATGAAGTTTTTGAAAATGCCGAGAATGAAGAAGATGCTGAGATAAGAAATAATCCAACGGAGAGTATGCTGCCATTTGGAAGGGTTGGTGTGCGAGCTGATCCAACGGTTGGGACGCGACCAGATGGAAGAAGGATGATGACCGGTGGATTAGAAGATGCTCATCCGACGGCAAGCATTCAGTCTGTCAGGAGAAGTGACCAGCTGACACATGGTCTTGATCCAACGGTCATTTTAACGCCAGACGGGGAAGTGGACAGCTGACATATGGCATAGATCGCACGGCACAGATGATGCCAGGAGAAGCAAGTGGGATGATGAAGAGACATGTGTAAATGAGGAAAATGAGCTTGGTGGAATGACCAACTATTGGAATGTCTTGTTGGCGACTTTCCTTATGTTCCACAGCAAGATCAAGATCAAGATCTTTATTTTTATATTAATGATGTAGAAGATGTTTGATGTATTTTTCTTTTATTTTAAAATATTTTTCTTTCATAATATTTTGGAATTTTAAAGATGTTTCTAATTTTGAGATTATGTTTGTATTGTATAATTTAAAGTTCATTTATATTGAATTTAAATTATACTTGTTAAATTAATATTTTATTTTTTTCATATATATAATTAAATAAATATGAACAGTACAAAACCGGAACGGAACGCCGGAATGCACCGAAACCGGAACGTTCCGTTCCAAACAAAAAACCGGAACGGTACCCGGAACGGAATTAATAACTATGATTTAGATTGTTCTTGATCATTCAAGTCAATTAAATCATGTTAGGAGTGACTCCAATATAATTTAAATTTAAATATGGGTTAAGCAAAAAGAAAAAACTAAAGTTCTTTTTATGTCAATTGTATATTTTTTTTTTCTAAATTTCATCAGTATATTTTTTTTACAGGTTGATCAGATTGTTTTTGGACCGATTAAACTCATTTGGTTATATCAGACAACTTCTACATTATTTGATATTAAACTCATACAAGAAAACAAGTTGGGTCTTAAATAAAAACAGCCTCAAACTTTTTATTCCATAAAAAAATCATTGTGAGATTATGAGAGGAAAAAATAAGTATGAACACTCATAGAACATTGTTCACTTCAACATTGAATTTGTACTATTACCCTAGATTGAGAAAAATTAATGCCTTAAGTTTGGGGTAATTTAGTCTTTTTCAATGGTTCATTAGTCATTAAATAATAGTTAATTAGTACATGCATCATTTCAAATTTTTTATAATAATAAAATGATTGATTTCCATCTAGGTAAAAAAAATGTTGATCTAAGAGTGTTTTTGTATTTTAAAAACAATAGTAAGAAAATAGATTTTTCATACTAAATTCTTTTTTTCTCATTTTTGTTATTGGTTTCATCATTTGTTTTAGGTTTTTTGTAGTTTTTCTCAATTATTTTTTTTATCAAGTTATTTCGACCCATGATCTAGGCCATTAATAATACAGGTTAACTGGAATTGGCTAGCTCCTTATTACCCAAGTTACATGTATGTCACACTAATTCAAGTTGGCTTTAACTATTTTTTATACAATTTTGTACTTTAAAAGTTTTTTTTCCAATTATCGAGATATGTTTTATAAAAAAAATTATAGTTTTTTATCATTTAATTAAAATAAAATCAACTTATTCAATTAGATTGAACCGTTAAACCAAGTTGTCTATTTTTCTCATTTCTTTTGAACATGTTTGCATCTCCTAGATTATCATTATTTTTCTTATCATTTTAATATTGTTTTGATTTTTATTTTAATTGATGAATTTTTTAAAAATATTTTTTAAAATTTATGTTCCAGTTAATATCCATTCTTAATGATTTATTTTTATTTTTCTTGTTTAGTGTTTTTTAATAGAGTTATTTGAAAATTAATTTGTATTCATTTAATTTTTTTTAAGATGTTATTATGATTCATCTTTATTTTTTATATATATTAGTATACCTGTGAACTTTATTTTTAAATCTAAAAATATTTATTTTAAGAAAATATTTCTAACATTTGAAATATTCATTAAATTTGTTTTCTTTTTTACTTTATTCATTCAGTTTAATATATGTGTCTATTTCTATTATTATTTGATTGAATAAAAATGGTTTTAATAAATAATATATCTCATGTTACATGATTAAGCATCTTGATCTATATTTATCTCTTGGTTTTTTTTTCATTTTTCACTTTTAGTTATCGTTAATTATTGTTTAATTTATTTACATAGATAATTAGATATCTGTATAAACTTTTTGTTTTACATTTAGAATTTTTTATGTAAAAACTCATTGAAAATGCCTTTATATTGTTTTTTTAGAGAAAAAAAACATACACAATATAAGCCACGGCAAAGCACAAATTAAATATCTATTTTTTTTCATGCACCTTATTTTTAAATGTGTTAGTATATTTGTTTTAATCACGAAGATTATAGAATTTTAGGATACAAAATAGGGGATTCTCTCCCATTAAATAGTAATATAAGAAGTTATGTTATTAGGACTCAAGCCTAAATCATTAAACAAAGTCTTATTATTAAAAAAAAATCAATTAGTCTTTTACTATAGGGTTGGACTCATTATATTATGGATTATTACAGTGCAATGATATCCTTTTCCTTCATTAAAAAAATAAAATGGCCTATCTGAAAAGTAAAATGATATTTTTTAAGGGACTCATTCGATATTATAAAATGAATTAGTGTATAATTTGTTTATCAATCTTTTTTCGCATTGTTAAAAAGCATAAATTCCCTTAAAAGAGTAAACAAAAAGGATAGGAGAGGCTTTTGCATCATTTCCTTTAAAATTAATAATAAATTATCCATTGTCTTTCAAGTAAAAAAAATAAATAAAGAAGGGTCAAAGGGTATTTTTAATATTCTCATTATAATCCATATGAGTTAAAGGAAAATTAGTCTTTTAAAAGATAATAATAAAAAATAAAAAATGACTATACATGCACCAATGAGTGGACACCATCTACACCTTTTTAATGACATTTACGATATTATTTAAGGGCCAAAAAGATCTAACCATAATGTAGTTTGAAGTGTCTAGTGACAACAAAACCAAAGTTCAGAGTTGTCTTTTTATTTATTTATTTTTAATTATGGTCCTCTTTCTTTTGATTAATATTTATTTATTTATTATTCTTTTATGGATTTTTTTAGTTTCATCTCTTTATATTTGATTTTATTTAGTTTTTATATTAAATATGATACCCCGTTCTTTTTACTTTTTTTCTTGATTTGATATTTTTTATTTTTTTTCCCTCATCAATGTACTTCATTTATTTTTCTATCCAATATTAGTCCTCTTTCTTTTAATGTATTTAGTAGTTTGTTTGTCCACCCTAACCTACCTTGTTTGTTGTCATCACAAAGTTGGAAGCGGTAGCAATTCAGGAGATGAAAATGCTCGAACCTCATCAAGAACCAACAAAGTGCTGGGAATACTTGTGAACTTTTCTCAACAAAGTTCATTTTTTTAATCTTTTAATCTATTTTTTTTCTCTAGAATTTTAAAATTAAAAGTTTAAATATCAAACACAGGATTGCAACTTTAGAATTCATCATCAATTAAAAATGGAAGAAGAGAAATGCAAACCCACATGACCCTTTTTGCTTTCCTCATAAGGGAGACAAACAGTGGCAAATGGAATACTTTCTCGATAGAATGGTGGCATTTCTCTAACAACATATCAGCATCATAACCAAAAACTGAAAATTTCAATTCAATAAACATATATGGTGCTTGCAAACTTTTATGGTAACACACAAAAACATCAAAAGTTTATGCTCTAAAAGCTTGGGATTAAAGGGTTTGTTTTTCTATGATTTTAAGCTTACTATTTTATGATAAAATAGACGCAAGCAAGCCCGGACACCACGTTAATAAAGACATGCAGTTGAATTGTGGCCTGGAGTGCCAGAAACAACATGTTAATCTTTAAAGAGTTTACACTAAGAATATGATTTCAATGCACAACTTTTCTTATTCATGTTCTGTCAATATATACAACCAGGAGAAGCCTTACTTCAGGCATTAAAGAACTATGTAACTGAAGGAAGTTTACAATGTGTAGCCTAAGGAACTGTACAGTCATACTTAATGATAGTAATGACAGAGCATAAATGGTTGCAGACAAAGAAGAAACAGATGTTTTGAATGTAACAATGAGTATGGATTTCGTAACAGCTATGTTTGAGTTGATGACTCATTTATTTCCTTGATACGCCCCCGCAAGAACGGGCTACCATCGGATAGGCCGAGCTTGTTACAGAGATAAGATGTCCGCTGTCTTGAGAGTGGCTTTGTAAGAAGATCAGCCAGTTGATCATTGGTGTGTACATGCCGAACATTGAGGAGTTTTTTTTCAACCAGATCTCGCCCAAAATGAATGTCAATTTGAATGTGCTTCATTCTTGAATGCTGAATAGGATTGAAGCTTAACTGGGTTGCCCCCAAGTTATCACATAGAAGCAAAGGGGGCTGTGATAACGAGACTTTGAGCTCTTTAAACAATGACAATAACCACATAGATTCAGCAGCAGCTGTGGCCAGGGCTCGGTACTCAGCTTCGGTTGACGACCGGGCAATGGCACGCTGTTTTTTTGAACTCCAGGATATCGGTGTATGACCAAGGAATATGAGATAAGCTGAAGTTGATGTTCGGTCATCCAAATTACCAGCCCAATCAGCATCTGAGAAACATGTCAATGTTGGCTGGGATGCTTTATGGACTGTGATACCATGGAATATGGTATTCTTTAAGTACCTTAACAGACGTTTAGTAGCCGTCCAGTGAGTCTGCGTAGGGCTGTGCATAAACTGTGAAAGTTTGTTGACGGCAAAGCTAATATCAGGTCTGGTTAGGGACAAGTACTGTAAGGCTCCAATCATGCGACGATATTCTGTGGCATCAACAGATGAGGAGCCATCTGTAAGTTGTAGAGGAGCCGAAGTAGAGAGGGGAGTTGTGACATCCCTAGCACCATCCATACTTGTCTTTGCCAGTAAATCTCGGATGTACTTGTGTTGAGTTAGAAATAAGCCATCCTTAGTAGGGATTACCTCTATGCCGAGAAAAAAATGTAATAAGCCCAAATCTTTAATAGAGAATTGTTGTCCAAGTTGAGAAACAATGCTGGCCACAAATGCAGAACTGTTTCCTGTGAGAATCAGATCGTCAACATAAACAAGACAATAAGCAATTGTATCTTCATTGTGAAAGACAAACAAAGAGGTGTCAGATTTAGCATTGCTAAAACCAAATCCAAGCAGCGCTTGTTTGAGGGCAGAGAACCACGCCCGAGGGGCTTGTTTTAGCCCATAGATGGCCTTGGTGAGGCAGCAAACATGATTCGGGTGGTCCAGACTTCGGAAACCAGGGGGCTGATGCATATAAACCTTTTCACTGAGATGCCCATGGAGAAAGGCATTATTTACATCTAATTGCCGGAGAGACCAGCCATTCATAACAGCTAGAGTGAGGATGGTTCTTATGGTGACTGGTTTTACAACAGGACTAAAGGTCTCTGTATAATCCAAGCCAGGTCGTTGGTTGAATCCTTTGGCCACAAGTCTGGCCTTGAAACGGTCAACAGAGCCATCAGCATGCCTCTTAACTCGAAATACCCATTTGCAGCCAACAATATTACATTTAGATGGAGGTGGGACAAGCTGCCATGTATTATGGCGCATAAGAGCAGTTAGCTCAGAGGACATGGCCTCTCTCCATCTATAATCAGCCACTGCTGCAGCAACACTCGTGGGTTCTAGAGATGGGGGAAGTGGGTGTTTAGTGACCACAAATAATTTCTTTTGGTTTATGAATATTGTTCATTGACCGAGTGGTCATCCTATGAGTGTGCTGTGGATCATTCTCAATTGATGATTCTGTGATAGTAGGTGATGGTAAGGAAGAAGAGGGTAGAGTACTTACTTGGAGAGGAGACGGCTCAGGAGCAGACATGGTCGCAGGCGACGGCAAGATAGTAGTACCCATTACCGGAGATGAGGTTGAGGAAGGTACATGGACTTGTGGCAGCACAACTGGGACAGAGGAGTTTATGGTGACCGACGGGATGGAATTAGGAATTGCAGGTGGAGGATTGTGTGTTTGAAGAGGAAAGGTATTTTCGTGGAAGACGACATGTCGGGAGTGAAATACTTTTGTTGCGGTCGGGCTCAAGACACAGGTAGGCGTTTTGGGATAAGGAATAGCCCACAAAAATACAAGGTTGGGCTTTGGGCTCAAGCTTGTGGTGATTATAAGGCTTAGTCAAGGGAAAACACAAACACCCGAATTGTTTTAATTTGAGATAGTTTGGATGCTGATTGAATAATTTTTGAAATGGAGATTGATTTTTCAAAGTCGAAGTGGGCATCCTATTGATAAGGTAGGCTGCAGTTTGAAAGGCATATGGCCAAAAGGAAAGTGGCATATGAGCATCGGTAAGTAAGGTGAGACCTGTCTCAACAAGATGACGATGACGTCTTTCGGACATACCATTTTGTTGGGGAGTGTGGGGAGCAGTGGTATAGTGACTAATCCCATGAGCAGAAAGATAAGATTTAAGTCCAATATATTCCCCACCATTATCGGAGTAAAGACTCTTAATTTTGGTGTTAAATTTATTTTCCACAAGATTACGAAATTGTGGAAAAATTTTATGGACATTGGATTTATGAGTCATAGGATATAGCCAAATGTATTTGGTGAAATGATCTATAAAAATAACATAGTATTTTGATCCTTCAATTCCAATTTCATGGGATGGACCCCAAACATCTGTGTAAATTAATTCAATGGGAGAAGTGCTGGTAAGACCATGATTATTGAAAGGTTGACGATGAGCCTTATTTTGGGAGCATGAAACACAAGGGGATACATGATCGTTGTTATTGGTTGGTAAAGAGAAAGCATGAATTAAGTGATGTACTAATTTTGATGATGGATGACCAAGTCTCTTGTGCCATCCATTTATGGAAGTGCGATTGTGAACATAAGCAACAACCTTTGGTGACAAGGATGGTAAGTTCTCCGGAAACGGGTACACTCCATCTTCACATGCGCCTTTGAGTAATGTCGCCCCCGTGGTCCGATCCTTCACCAAGAAATAATCAGGGTGAAATATAATATAGACATTATTGTGTTTGGTAAAATGATGCACAGAAATCAGATTTTTGTGAATTGTGGGAACACAAAGTGTATCATGTAAATGAAATTTACGGTTAAAGGAGTCAAGAGATAATGATCCAATGTGAGATACATGCAAACCTGTTCCATCTCCAATCACCACCTCATCAGTGCCATCATATTCAGAATGTACCGAAAGTTTAGAAAGATCGGTAGTCATATTGTGGGATGCAGCAGAGTCAACTAGCCACTGATTATTTTTTTCATGAGAGGATGCTGCACAGTTGGCGGAAAAAATCACCGGAGGACATTTTTGGACAGTTTCTTGCTGTATGGCCCAATTGATCACACCATTGACATTTGGGCTGAAGGTATTTTTCTCTGACCGAAATTTGGTGGCCCATTGTGACTTGAATTTGAGGGCCCATTTTTGTGATACCCATTTAAGTTCCGAGTCCTGTTGTAGGTATACCGAGGACTTTGTTTATACTGCCCAGTCGCACGCCCTTGTCGGTGGAGAGGGTTTGCACCGGGATTAAAATTGGCTGGCTGTCTAAAGGCACCGCCTTGCCGATGAGAGTAATTTGCAGTGGGAATGAAAGTTGAAGATTGTTGATTGTGCAGCCGTTGAAGATAACTCTCATGACCCACAAGAAGGTCATGGAGTTCTTCAAATTTCAGAGATGTCTCACGAGCACGGATGGGAGCGGCAATTTCTCTGAAGTCTGGACCCAGTCCATTGAGAATGTAGATTGTTAAATCATCATCAGAAACCGGGTAATCAATGATTGCAAGCTCATCAGCAATCATTTTTACTGTCTGAAGAAACTCAGTAATGGTGCGATTTCCTCGAGTGCTCAAGGTTAGATCTTCCTTGAGTTGCAGTGCACGGGTATGGGATTTTCCTGCATATAGACGTTTTAGTGATGTCCAAGCCTCATGAGAGGTTTTGCACGCAGCCAGAAGTGGGGTGATTGTGGTGGATGTGGATGCTAGAATTGTGTGAAGAATCAATTTGTCTTGGCGAATCCAATGGGAATTCTCAATTTTGGACTCTGTTGAGTCAATAGCGGGGCATGTTTTATCTCCGGTGACAAAATCAATTAGGTCGTAACCTATAAGAAGTGCTTCAAATTGGGCTCTCCATTGAGGGAAGGTGGAAGGGGTGAGTTTTTCATTAATGGTGGTTGTGGCATTGAGGGTGATGATTTGTGAGTTGATAGAGGATGTGGATGAGGAAGCCATGACACAGGGAGGAACTTACTCGTTAGAGTTTTGGGAGCTCTGATACCATAAAGAGTTTACACTAAGAATATGATTTCAATGCACAACTTTTCTTATTCATGTTCTGTCAATATATACAACCAGGAGAAGCCTTACTTCAGGCATTAAAGAACTATGTAACTGAAGGAAGTTTACAATGTGTAGCCTAAGGAACTGTACAGTCATACTTAATGATAGTAATGACAGAGCATAAATGGTTGCAGACAAAGAAGAAACAGATGTTTTGAATGTAGCAATGAGTATGGATTTCATAACAGCTATGTTTGAGTTGATGACTCATTTATTTCCTTGATAATCTTCTCGTTTCCACCTAAATTTTGTATCCCAAATCTTGAACTGGAAGGTGTCCCACATGTAAATGGGCTTGAAGGCAATTTCTGTCCAGAGAAATATGCGGGAGTACTAAGAGTACTCATACAGGATGGTCCAATTCCTGAGAAACAATCATCCCTTGAAAGAAAAAGGAAAAAAATTATCAACAAATTTATAATGCAAGCTACAGAGCTACACAGTGATTGATTATTAGTATAGCGATGAAAGTTTTGGGATTGCTACAAATGAGTAAAATATATACAGCATGATAAACTTACACCAAGGTCAACTTGTTTTTCTGTGATATTGAAGAGGGTATGGGTCCAGTGAATTTATTATTTGCCAAGTTCTTGATAACTGAAGGTCACAGTCCTCAAGTTAGTTCTTAGTTTTCCAAGCATATTGTGATTGGTGTGTGTATGGAAACTCACAGCGATGTTAAATTAGGGAAGGTGGCAAGAAAATCAGGAACAGGTCCTATCTATGTTGTTATCCTGTAAGTTGCTGCATTTCAAGAAAGACACGAGAAGAAAAGATAATTAGCATATTTATTCTCAGTATGCTAAGTAGTAGTTTCTATTTGCTTGTCATGGAACTCACATTGTTTAAAGTGCATCCATAGAATTAAAATCTATGGAAGATGAAGAAAAGAAAAGAAAATGAGGTAATTAAAATGTATATATCAAGTTAAATATTTCAATAAAGAATTGTAAGAAAGATTCATGGAAGATGAAGGGTTCGGAAAGCCCACAGGGAAATCACACGAGGCGTGGTATCAGAGCTATAGTCGATCCAATCCCAGGAAAATGGTGATGGAAGACAAGGATCCCCACTCCATCCCTGTAAAACGTCAAAAATCTTTTGTAGCACAGCTAACCCTTGCACTAAAAAAACCTGGAGAAGGTTTAGAATGTTAAAGATGCTTGGAGAATAACATAAAGCTTAGAAAACATGTAAACCTAAGTCTTTGCGTGCGTTCAGATATGCAAAACTAACCATCTTTCTTGCCAGTTCTATCTGTTAGTGTAATGCTCAAAGTATAAGGATCCATGGCTTCCATCTGTTAGTGTAATGTTCAGAGTATAAGAATCTCTTTGGGTGTACAGTTTTGAATTTTCTGCGCACAATTTTATTTCTCAGCAAGTTGTCTATATATAGACTTTACATGGTTTTATCTAAGGAAGTTTGTGCACTTAGGTAATTAAATTCTATCTCAATTGCAGATTTCCTTCACTAAAATACAGCAACTTGATTTACTCGGCTTGATTTGTTTCTGCGCCTGACTACCAGAAAATGTTGAATGTTGCTCCTACGTAGGATCACCTTCCTTAACAGTAATTGCATTTATTGTCTTCAGCACTCAATTGCAGACACAAGATTTCTAACATTAGTCAGTCACAGATACTTAACAAGACAAAAGTATCACCGGGAAACTACAACGGTTGTGATATTTTCAGAGATAGAAATAAAAAATTAATTAATTAGCATGTTTATTTAGTTTTTTGCATTGTATCGAGAGTGCCATTTGTAGAGTCAAAAATGACACTCCATGGATGAACTGCTATTTATAGCATCTCATGCAGAGAAGGTAAAATTTTGGCCCCGTCTTAGAGCCACCTTCTATATATATTATAATTAGAGCAATTCCAACTGCAAAAGTTATTTTAGAAAACCAAATCTTTAAAATGACTTTTTAGAAGTGTGATTCAGATTATTTTTTAAAGTTTTTTTTATTCAGAAAAGTATCAGAATGATATTTTAAAAAATATATATATTTTTTATATTAACTCATCAAAATAATATAAGAACATCAAAAAATTTAATTTAAAATAAAAATATTTTTTTTTTAAATTAGAAAACACAATGCAAACAAGCACACACACATCCTCATGTTAGTTGTTCGGTGATTGCTTGATGTAAGGTTATACTAAGAGAAAAAATAAAATAAAGAATCAATGAATTCATTATATTGACCCTATTCCCTTGGCTTTTTGCATCCATCATTGCACGACGTTACTTCCCACATCAATCCGAGAAACTTTGGAGAGCTAAACCATTATCTGCATATATAATCCTATATTTTCACCAATTTACTATATAAAAGAAAACTCTCTTTGTTTACCCATTCAGTCATTTGATCACATATATTTTCAATTCCAATATTTAATTAAATATAATTTGTTCAAATTATAGAAAAATAAACTGCTTAATATAGAGGGCGAGGTGTGTGTGGGCGGTGATGATTATAATCGTAATGAAATAAAAGTTCATAGCAGTTATTCATGTAAAAAGAGTATTTAATTGATTGATTGAGGTAACTTTTTTAGTTTTGAAAAATTATAATCATGTGACTAAAATTAAAAATATAAAATTTTAAATTATCAAATAGTTATAAAACACAACAAAAAAAGATAAAATAATATTTTTTTGACAAAAAAAACAAAAACAAAACAACCAACGAGTTGAGAACTAAGTTTTGACAATGTTAGGTTTAGGTTGACTGATTGACCAGGTCATCTTGAATTTTTAATCGAGTTAGTTTTTTTGGTATGAACCATGAGGTGGTCTTGGGCGGGCCCCAACTAGGAGAGACATCTGTAAAGCCATATCCACAACCTAGACTAATCCTTACTTGCACTTGGTCGGCCTATAAGGGTAAAGTGCTGACCAAAATAGTGACTCCATACAAGAGAAAAGATCGAACCTCAGATCTCTCTTAAGAAATAAGAATGTCGAACCACTCACACCAATCACATTTGGTTTAATCGAGTTAGTTGAGTAGTATCACATCGTGATTGATGACCCAAGTGTTCATAGCCCTTCTCTTTATGGGGATCCATGTATTTTTATTTTATTTTATTTACAAATAAAAAACTATAAAGCAGAGTGGATAACTTTAGTGTATGAAATTAAGTTTCTGTGAAACTTCATTTTGGTTTTTGATTTTTTTCTAATCCTAAAATTTTATTTTTATAGCATTTTAGTTCAAAGTCTTTGGTCCTCTAATTTTATATACACAATTTAGTCCCTAAATAAAAACAAAATAAAATCAAAGCCCTAAATTTAAATACTCATTTTAATAAAATTGTCCAAATCTTAGCCTACGAAATTAAAAAAGATATGAGTGAAAAATAAATTATAGACAATATAAAAAATTTAAATGATGATATTTTTTTCTCACTTTGGTACTAGACAATCTTGTTTTATACTTGGACATCAATATCACATTACCAAGTTTCCATCACATATATACATGTTTATTTTCTTAATTATTTTTGTTAGTAGATCGATGGAAAATAATTTATTTTCATTAGTAATTCTGTAAAAAATAATTAAGAAGTTTCAAGAAGAAAATCTTTAAAATCATTATTGTTTCCAAAAAAATATAAGAATTTATTATGATAATTCTGTTAATAAATTTAAAAAATCCTTCCAAAATGTTTCAAAGCACTTTTCTTTCCCTCTAAAAACGTTTTCCTTCCAAAATGTTTTCCCTCACATAATCACTCTCTTCCCCTCTCACATCCTCTCTTCTATTTCTCTTCTCCGCCTCGCTCTTATCCCCACTTCATTTTATTTCTCACCTCATTCTCCATTTTCTTAATTACATTTTATATATTTGAAAAAATGGATTTTTGTAAATAAAATTTTCAAGATTTTCTTGAATCGGGTTTAACTGTAAGAAATAAAAAAGATTACTGATAACAATAATTATATCTACTATTTACTTTCATTACCAATGGTTATTTTTGAAAAAAATCATCGGTAGATAGTTTACCGACAGCAGATAAACATGTTTTATTTTTCTTGTAATGAACACCTAATTTCATTCCTTACATACGTTTTGTCTTATTACAATTTATCAATACATTTTCCATCTACACATGACTACTCACAGAATCTTAAGTGGTTGGATGTTAAATGTTTTTTCAACTAGCTTTAAAGTAAGCCAAGAATAAGTTTCTCACTCGTGTGTATTTTAATGGTGCACCTCGACCACGACAACACATAAGTTAAAGGGGTCAAGCATTAATTAACCGGATGTTCACTAGCAAATTAACAGGTGGAGATGAACCCAGGGGTCCTGGCGTGAGTGGTGAGGGCGCTCTCGTCCTTTAAGAGAGGTCAGGGGTTCAATCCCTCCTCTTGTATGGAGCTGGCCATTTAGGGAGCACTTTCACCCCTTCGGAGCCCACCCGGTGCGAACGTGGATTAGTCTGAACCAGTGTCTAGGACACAGCGTGGTTTATACCAAAAAAAAACAAGTGGAGATGAACATCAGCTGATGCTGGACGGGGCAGTGGGACGTATTGGAGATTTTTAGTCAATTTTTTTAGTGATTAGAGGTAGTTAATCTTTCAATCCAACATGAGATCATTGTTTGTGATATGAGAGAAGTGATGTGCCTGTTTATTACACGTGTCTCTATTTTCCTTCCTTTTCTAGATGCTTGCGTAAATCCAAATATTTTGACAGATTTAACATAAAAAAAATTAAAAAAAAAAAGATGATGAATTAATGATGGATACATCCAAATATATATAAGTATGGAAGAAGAGGGGTTGCTATTGGTGATGATGATGTTGCAAAGGCCAACTTAAGGTGAGTGGGATCTTGGATAAAAACTATTTAGATTATAAATTATATTTTTACTTTTTTTGTTAAATAGAGTTAATTTTAATTGACAATACTTTTTTTTTCTATTTGAATAAGTTTTTAATTAAGTCTATGATGTAGATCATTGTCTAAGTGGATCTAAGTTTAGGCCGATTGTATGATGACGGAGATGGTAATGATTTTTATTATAACATTTCAATTCAATCCTTTATTTTTTTTTATAAACCAAGAGGGAAGATGCCTTTACAGGCTCCAAGAGACAAAAGAGGTCACTTGAAGACAAAAAGATATAATTAATATTAATTAGTTATGTTAAGCCTGGCTTGGTGTTCTTAGTGAAGAAGGCTTACTTAGCGTTAATTCACTAGAGGAGATGGTTAATTACGATCAGCTTAATTTGCTAATCCTTATAGGCTATATAAAAAAGTGGATTAATTAATTTTCTTCAAAACGCTATTTCTAGTCCTAAATATGCTATTTAAACCTCTTGTTAATTAGTTGATTTTGATCGATAAAAACTTTCATGCATCAGAAAAATAGCAGTGTCACACCATTAAATTATCCGGTTCTGTTAAAATAGAGTCGTTATAGGTTGATTATCAAGAGACCTTTGTTCCGGTTGCAAATATCAATTGATAATCGATCTCGTATTTCTGTGTATATCCCTTCGCAGCTAACCTTGCTTTTTACTTGTCAATATTGTCATCTGTCTTGAGTTTTACTGTGAACAAGTTCCTTGATCAGGACCTTTAAACATCATCGTTGTTCAATAAATTAAGTCCTTGATTAAATATTATCCACTACTGCATGTATGTGCTTCTGATACCAAATTGAAATGTCTGTTTGAAAGTGTGGTTAAAATTATGTTTTGAAGTGCTTTTCGTTCAGAAATGCATCAAAATTTTGATATCAACACATCAAAATGATTTAAGAACACCAATTTTTTTTAATTTAAAGTAAATAAAAATAAAATATATATATATATAAAGAGACAAAACGGCTTTCCCCAAAAAAGAAATGTATATATAAATTATTAATGGTTCCTTAATTTGGTATCAGAACATTGTTGATAGCAAAAAATAGTGTGAACCCATGTAAGTTTCAAACACAAGAGGCTCTTGCTTGCTTAAGGGTGCATTAAAAAAATAATATAAATTATATATTGAGGGTTTCATCTAATAATTTTAAGTTTTTAGATGAAATAATTCATTAACTATACATGTCAGGAAGAGGTTCAATATCCCATAAGACACAAAATCGAGTTGAAGCATCAAGAATTCATCAAACATCAATGAAAGTTACAAATGAATTGAAAATGAAGAGAGGTATTCTCGATCTTCATATTATCCTGAGAAACCGAAAGGCTTATAAGTTTCCATCTATATCTTATTCCCATATCCAATCAAGTTGTTGATGGAGGCACTGCTGCTTCGTATGAAAAACATGAGGAATCTTACATGCTGTGATAACAAAACTATATCCATGATTATTTCAAAACATTGGAAAAAACATCTCCTATGTTCTGGATTTCAATATATACTAGATCATTTTGGTAATAATTAAAGTCTCAAGCTAGATATCGATCGTAGCTGTTAGAGGTTGCAGATCAAAAACAATATTAAAATCCCAGCATACATGAAGATCTTCATCTATATAATCTTCTCATTAATTACCCTTTAGGTTCACTCCATTTCAGGAACCTCCTGCATACTGAATCCATGCAAACTCCTTTCATTTTCAAACGAAATTATACAGCTTTAATTATTTTTTCACAAGTTAATTTCTTAAATATCGATCAGAAAATACATGCATTTATATACTTCTAGAGAGAGAAAATGCCAGAATTCCTTAGAAGTTAATTACAATAGAAGAAGAAGAAGAAGAAGAAGAAGAAGCACTAATCAAGCAATCATGGAATAAAATTTACTAGTTTTTTTGGTGGTATGGTTTGTATAAATATTATGTACAAACACATTTATGCATGCATGCATGTATAGGATAGCGTATTATTATCAGCTCTCTTAACTCGTGTTCTTTTTTTATTAACATGGATGTTTGGGGCAGCTTACGGACACCTTGACTAGTTCTACGAGTTCTAAAATTAATGACTATGTAAATCTTCCATTATCATATCGTGTTCTTTTCAATCATCAATGGTAATTAAAGGTAGCATTGATAAGCATGGACTGCAATCTACAGATGGTGATGTGGTTTTACAATGCTAGAATAGTAAACAGCAAATTAAAGTAGATTCTTGACATTTAACTTACATTAGCAACTTGCATAAAACCTTTGATTTCTCTGAGAATTCCCTACATGCTATATACGTACGGACACGATTTTCTCTCCTTAAATATTTCTTTTGGTCAATACAGTTGTGGTTTACAAGACAACTGAGTAATTAGCTGTATGATTACTGTTGGTCCTCGTCGGAGACGCCACCAAGCTGTGTCATGACGAGGACTTGCCATTAACAGAGAAAAAATCGATGAATGGAACACCGGCCTTGCTCTGATCATTTTCCATGGCTCCCTGCTGATCTACCTCCTCCTCATCTCTTTTTGCATTGTCTATCACTTCACTTTTATTGGAATCAGTGTTTACTTGGAGAAAATCATAAAACTCAATCTGCCGACTTTGATCTGCAATTAGCATACATATAGGGAAAATGAGAACTAATTATAAATATTTATATATGATCAGTATTGAAAAGCTAGAACCCTAGCTAGCTGTATAATATATCATGATGATGATAGTGCTTGTTCGATCTATTTACCTTTGCAATGGCTCGGATCTTCATTGTAGAACTCTTTGCAAAAGGCCTGTAAGTGGCTGTGATCAGTAACCAAAGGATATTGGCCATATTTTTCACAATATTTCTTGGAAAATGAAGAAAAGTTCCTCGTCTCGCAATCAATATTGTGCATTTCTTGTTTTGAAGATATTTTTTGATGATTTACCAAAGTTTGAGCAGCCCTTTTTTCATGAAGTCTTGACCTCTCTCTACATCTTCTTGCCATGATGACATGCCAATGATTCTTCACTGCATTATCGGTGCGACCAGGGAAAAGTCTAGCAATAATTGCCCATCTGTTCCCTTGAATCCTGTGGGAAGCAATTAGTCTTTCTTCTTCCTCTTCTGTAAATGGGCTTCTATTGATTCTTGGATCTAGCTGATTAAACCATCTCAACCTACAACTCTTCCCTGATTCAATTCATTCAAACTTGTTTTTGTTAGTTATTAGTCATAATCATAGCTAGCTTCTCTTTCAATTCCCATTAGTTATAAGTATATTTCAGCTTTTTCATACCCTAGTTATTTAATTTCTGCATAGCAATTTATAAAAAAAAAACATTAAAACGAGATTAACAGTTATTAGGTTTAACTTTTCACCTGATCTTCCTTGAAGTCTTTCGGCAATGGCGTTCCAATTATGAGGACCATACTTTTCAACCAATTCCTTAAGTTTCTCATCCTCAGCAGGCCTCCAATGGCCTCTACTACACATATTTGATCTTCTAAATAAACACAACAACTAAAGAACCCAAACCCAGGAACCAGAATGACAAGATTCTATATATACACAGTACTGGAAGATATATACGAACCCTAGCTAGCTAAAGTAACTTCCATGCACCTCAATCCACGGACAACAGCTCCTCTCTCCTTCAATTCCTGCACCTTCTTCTTGCTAAAGCAAAGATGATCAGGTAGCAAAACATATATGTGTCTGTAACTAAAAACTTAAAGAGATGGATCAATTGGTTAGCTAGCTAGCTAGCCAGAGTGCTTAAATATAGGGCAAATTTGATGATCGGAAGATGAAGGAGGTGGATTCCACAGAGAAAACAAAGAGGGATCGTGGAAGATGGCTGCAGAGAATTAGTGTTTTCGATCCGTTAGAGAGTAGGAAGGTTTGGACAGACCTGTACGAGCGATTGATGCAACATCTAGGCTGACAAACATTTATAAGTAATCACCTCTAAGCATAGATCTTTGTGTTTGTGTGTGATGGAGAAAGAAAATAAGAGAAAGGGAGAGGGCGAGGTTGCTTGGTGGGATGAATTTCGTTCTGCTTTCAACATCTTCCCTGCAGGTTTCTAACCTACAACGTCTACTTATAACCCACCTAGCATTTCTTTTTATTTTTCTATTTTTGATAGCCCAGTTATAACTACATATACACATACTCTTACCTATACATACAGCATCTAGTAAATGAAAAGAAAAAAAAACTGATGTTTGTTAATAAATTAATTAAGTATCATGAGTTCATATCACTAGCTAATTGGAAGTTGACCCTAATTAATATAATTAACCCTAATGGGATGCAGGAAAACCATATGGATTGAGTTGTAATTTGATGAAGCAATATTGTAGGCTGGGATGGAAGAGACTGGTGATCTTGCTATGGACTTTAATTAAATAATGTTTCTTAATTTGCTACTATTTATTTAGGTTTCACACATTTTGATCAATTTTCAGACCTAATTAACTAAAATTTGAGCTTACAACTTGAGAAGAGAAGTGCACGTGTAGACTTGGGGGCATCCGTCATTTAACTACTCTCATGAGTAAAAAAAATTGTCTTTCTTAGTTCCTCCTAATATTAGAATGGGATTTCAGCTAAAATTAACAATCTTATAAAATAACGTTATACGTATTTTTGTACTTTATTTGAACTATATTATATATCAATCTCAATTAACATAATAAACATGTAATCTGGAAAACAATGGGCAAGCCACTTTAGTTAACCTGTATAAGAGAATAATATAAATCATATTCTGTGACCTCACCTAAAAGCTTAAGTTTTTATGTGAGATGGTTCTTTAACATGGTATCAGAGTTTTGTTGATCCAGTTGTCACGAGTTTGAATCTCACCACCCTCATTCTATTTGATAAAGATCAAGTACAAGGTAGTATGAGATGATTCTTTAATATCCTCCAATGACTAGGATAATTTGATAAGAAAAAAAAACTAAAAAAAAACCACATATCTAATTATATATATAAAAACAATGTCAATAATGAAATTTTTTAAAAAAAAACATCCAAAAAAAATCAACTCACATTGATTTTTTAAATTTACGGTCTAAGTCATTAAATCAGAAATAATATATATATATATATATATACATATATATATATATATATATATAACAGTAATTAAACATTATTTTATATAAATTGCACGGCCAAACATAGCGCACACGTGTGTGAGATCCTAGAGTCAAGAAACCAGGTTTATGTCTAAAATAAACCTAGTTTAGAGTCTGTTTGGAAGAGTTGTTGCGATAGCTTTTCAAAGTGTTTTTCGTGCCGAAATACATCAAAATGGTGTTTTTTTTTATTTTTAAAAATAATTTTTGACATCAGCACATCAAAATGATCTAAAAACACTAAAATATATTCATTTAAAAAAAAATTTTGGAAACAGCGTTTGAAATGTTGTCCCAAATAGGCACTAAATTTGACGAAGATTGAGGTGGGATCTTGAGCCTGAATTGATGAGGAACTTCTTTCGTTTCCAACGGTCAATAAAGATTATACCTTCAAAAGATCTTGTTAGCATTAACCATGACCTTCGTTTCAAATCATCAAAATCTTAAAATTGAGGTGTTAATAAAGACTGGTGGAGTTTTCTGTTGACTGTTGGCCTACCGATATTGCTTGTTAAAAAAAGTACTGAAGGGAAAGCCATATCTCATCTTTCACCCACTATTCTGTCATGAACAGAAGAACCTCTTCCCAAGAGACCGGTGGCTCTCATCCACTTGCTCCGCCGTTTTCCTCACCGGTGAAACACACACCCTGTCTCCCCATGTTCATTAATTTTCTGTCTTCTGACCTTGAGAAATTCAAAATGGAATCCCTAGGAACCTGCAGAAACTATCCAAATTAATGGAGCAAAAATCATCGTAAGAGGGTGCTAGATATATAGTCCTACAAGTCCAGATCGATCCACATGTTCATGCATGTATGGCATCACTTGTATGTTTTTTTTTAAAAATAAAAACATTTACTCGCAGTCTACACACTAGTACTGTTTCATAAATTGACATTTTTCTTGACTGTTAACCTGTTTTACCTACTCAATCTTTTAGCATTACACAATTTCCTTATCCCCAGATGTTAGTTTTGTCTCTGGGGTAACCTTAAATGTTCTTACACTTTTTGCATGCATGTTAACAAGAGCTCCCAACTGTACAGTTAATTTCTTGTCGCAGCAGTCTCTAACCAGAAAGAGGATATCATTCAACCCCAGAAGAAAATAAGATCTTCTCAGCTCAATTAGTGCTTATATATATTCTAATTAGCCCTATTTTTCCTCGGTGCAAAGATCTTCCCAGGTTGGTTGGTTGCCAAATCAAACCCTGTGGTAAGACAGTACTGGCTATTTCGTTCGTCGTTTTGGGCATGGGATTATGGCTGAGAGCAGACCAAGACTGTTTCATCACCTCGTTGTGGCGTGATGACAAATAATTTAAGATCTGTACAATATATCTTCAATTCAACTCAGAAATATTGTATTTCTGACAGAAACAATTAAGATTTTACTCACTAACTAAATATATTTTCGAGGTAGGGATTTCCTTGAATGCAAGAAAAAAAATCAAGACTGCTGTATCTTTCCTTGTCTGATATCAGCATACAGGTATCATGATTTGACACCTAATGTGAGATTAACGGTTTCTGGGGCCACAAGTAATCTCTGAAGTATGAACTGCAGAGCTATAAAAACCGCCAGTAGCCAGCTTAAGAACAGCGCCTGATCGAAGAGGTTTTCTTCTGTTTCTTTAGCTTAACACAAGAGTAAACCTGCCAGTCTATGTCAAACACTTGTGCTGATATTTTCTCCTTCTGTGTTCATCTTATTCCAGTCAATATAATCGTCATTTATTCCCAATTGGACGGCCTCTTTCTTCAAAACATTTCATCAATAAAATATAAAGTTCACTGAAGTAAAAGGATTGTTTTAGTTGCTGAAAGTAGAAATATATAGCATGAGAAAATGCTACTTTTGATGAGTACAACTTACTTTTGAGCTTGTGGGTATTAGGTAGAAGAGAGGGATGGAAGCATCGATCGAACGAACTGTTGGAGAGTATACATTCCTTTGAATTAATTTGTACACTAACCTTGATGGAAAATAACACCTTAATTTGTGTTTTTCTTAATAAAAAATAACCACATGCCTTTTCATATGTGCCTCGAAGAAAAGGATCGAAAGATATCATCACATGTTCTATTACGAGAGAGAGAGAGAGAGAGGATAAATAAAAATATAAAAACATGAATTAGTTTCTTTTTTCTTTTTTTTTAAAGAAAAAAGAGGAGACGGGAGAGATAAAGACTGTGCCGAGTTAAGTTTTATTTTTTATTTTTACATTTTTTAAAAACATTTTGTAATTTTTATTTCTATCATTACATTCAAATTTACATCATTATACATTTCTCATTAGTTTAGTTTTTGGTGATTAGATTAAAAAATTGAAAAATAAAATATGAAAATTATAAATCAAGGGAGAGAAAATAAAATGAACAATAGATTTACTTAAAAAAGAGTCCATGTTCATTAAAAATTAAAGTAAAAAGTATAATATTTATTTATTATTCCAAACATTGTAAATGCAATGATAATACATATTAAGAATAAAATAAAATAAATACATTTTGTTTTGCTTCTTTCCTCGTTAATAACATAAAGATTTCTATTAAAAAATATTTGGTATTTCGTTTCAAAAATATTTTAAAAATATTTTATGTTAACTTCTGCTGTCTCTGTCATTTCAATTTCAAGACAGAAAAAGTATATGAAATGAAGTGCTTCATCCACTATTCGAGTTGTCATCTAATCTAACCAACAAGAAAGTTGTATTTGAAGGTGATACGAGAGAGAATTAATGAACACAAGGCAGCCTTCATCCGAAGAGATAATTTAATAAAATATATAATAGAGTTCCCACTATGATCTTCGCGTGATGCTGAAGAAAACCTGACGCTATATATGAAGTAGGAAAGTCTATCAATGGCATGAAGAAAACAAAAGGAAGCACTGAAACCATATCTTTCGCCTCAAGTGTTGATTGAACTCTAAAGTCCAGGATGATTGCAGCGTTCTGTCATGTTTGAATTTGACAGACAGAGCAGCTTATATATATAACCCTAACCCTAACCCCTAGCTAGCTAGGAGGATCATCATTAAGGGGAAGCTCTAGCATCAACAATACTTGTGTGTGTCTGAGTTCGATGGTCATTTCATATCTGTCAACTTCCAGGCTCAAATTGTCAGAATCAAAACAACATTTATATATTATAAAAAGGTCTCCGTGAAGACGAAGGAAGTTTTAAATATAGAGCCCAGTACAGTGTCTGAGTTCGATTGTCAAAAATCAATGATGCTACTAAGGCGGCGGTGCTAGGGGAAGTTGAAATTTTTTTATTTTTATCTTAAATTAAAAAAATTAATATTTTTAAATTATTTTGATGTGTTGATGTTAAAAATAATATTTTTAAAAAAATAAATATATCATTTGATATATTTTTTAACAAAAACAATCTCAACCACACTTCCAATTAGACAAGTGTTACAACTGAAACAAGCTATTGGTGTATAAGAGCTTTACTTACCTATGGTGGTTAATGATCTCTAACTATTGGAAGGCAATTGTGTTTTCTTCACAAAGAACGATTTCCATTGATCACTTGCTAATGTCTTTCTTCTAATCAATGCTACGTAAAGGATAAGCACAGTCCTTTAATATTGCCTTCCATTTCCTTACTGTATATGCAACCAAAGAGTTTTTTTTAAAAAAAAACATAACTGAAAATAAAATATTTGATTAAAATTATGGTTGAGTTTAAAATTTAATAAAAAACAGTTTCGTGTGTTTAGTTATTATATTTTTTATATTATTAAAAATAAAATTTACTTGAAAAAAACAACATTCATTTTCTTTCAAGTATTTTCTTCAAAATGTCTCAAAAAACCATTCATTTTGGTGAATCCCATTGTGATAAAAACTATGGTTTACCTCTAACTAAACACTTTAACTCTGCAATTAATCTCAACCATAAAAACTACCGCAGAGCCAAACACTCACTTAATTTGTAAAGTTCCAATCTAATTCTAAGAAGATAATGGAAAGAAGAACTGCGTAGTGCAAGGACAATAACATTTTAAGCCAACAAGGGTCGCTCAAGGATAGAACACCCGCATCATCCTTCATGTTATGACAAAGAAGCGATGTGAAGAGCACATACCCATCATCAATGCAATAGATTGCAAAATAGCAACTTTTTCAGATGAGAGAGCTAATTAGGGTAAATAGAAGTGGTATCTATTAAACCATAGTTCAACCCGGAGTATAATAATTAATACACAAATTTGATTTAATATGACTCGATTAATATTCTATTCTATTTATTATCTATCAAATAAAAAAAAATTCAAGTATTTATAATGCAAATATATAATTTAAATAAGATTTGAATCAATTTTAAATCCGAGTTGGGTAATATCTATATTTTATTCATTACTAAAACAATTAACCATTTAAAAAACAAACTGATCTGCTCAAATCAGATTGGTTTAGCATCATCCGAAAATAGACAACAAATCATGCAAGGCTTGCAAGCCCTGGCCAGAGACCAGAGGTTTATACTAGAAGGAACTAATAAAAATGCCCATTAACAGAAAATCCAACCATCATAGGTGGTAGCAACGTGGGGTTATTAAAAATCATGATCTTTTGCAACACATTACGAACTTAAGCGACGAAGAGAAATTCCCAGAAACTTGAGAGGAATGGATTCATGAGATAAGTAGGAATCCACTCGATGATCCTAGACAGGTAGTACGAACCAGTTGGAGGAAGAAAATAAACTGAACAAGATCTTGGAATACTGATCGACACTAAAGGGAAAGAAGAGTCACAGAAAAGCACAAAGATAGAGCTGGGGGGGAAACAATTATAAACTCCAAGAGAATGCCATGACGTGGCAATCCTAACGATAAGCTAGTGGGGGACATGTTGAAGTGGCTGGATCCACATAAATTCTTGGTAACAAGAGAAATTAATACATTTTGACTTGGAGAGTTTGTACTCGCAAATAGTTTACACCAGATAATCGAAGGGGTATTATTAATTTAAAACACACTATCAGCTTCCTGGAATACTTTACAGATGAGTGATGGGACAAATTAGTACTTATAAGTTATGAGCTTCAAAATTGACCAATATGAAGTGACAATGACATGAAGTGGTTTTGCCGACTACATATTTTGGAACATATTCATCAGCTGATACTCACAGGGCTGAGAACTCGACTTCCTGAGTGCAAGGACGATATGCTACAAAAGTGCTGTCATCTGAGAAGGATCCAGGGTTGAAACAAGTGATTCCTGTGTATTTGAATGCCTTCTGCTCACTTTTGTCACCTAAAACTATCTGTGTATGAGAAGGAAACATATGTCAAATCAAATTCTTTCTGGCCGAGGTCCAAGGACTGTTTTTGGTTTTAAATGGGGTATTGATATATAATTGTTTTAGTTTGTCTTTAAATATGTATACAATAAATCAAAGCCCTTCCAATGATTAAGCCAAGAAATTATTCTCCAAAAACACAGCTTAAAGTGGTCAAATTCAGGATTTTCTAGAATTTAAAGTCATCAAATAGATCAATCAAAACTTTCAGACCTCTTTAGTGAAACAATGTTATGTATAAAACCAAGCATTGCTCCATATTACATGCAAGGTCAAAAGAGGAAAATTATGGCAATGCCTAATGTACAAAACAGTGAGAGAATGGTAAAGGGCATCAACCAAAAAAAAGACACGAGCATACCGTGTGTGGAGATGGATAAAGATGTAGACAATGATCATAATTCCAAATTATTGGCTGAACAATAAGAGGCAGAGGGCATAGATGACTTTGATGGGTTATGGTAGCAACAAGCTGCATAACAAAGCAAAACCTTATAAGTTTCATTAGTGAAGGTTCTCAAGACATAATAGCAGTATGGTGTTTGAAAAAAAAAAAGGTTTGGAAGGTAAGAAATAAAGTACATGCTCAAAAGGATCATCAGTCTCTTCGGTAGAAGGAGGCATCAGGCATGAACGACGCATTCTATATAGCAGATCATGGCGAAAGAAAACAATTTCTTGGGTATAGAACTTAATTCTGCAGTTAAATGAATAGCACAGTAGTATTAAGACATTAAGCCCACCTCAGAAGCTATAGGAACAGCAGGTTATGCACCCTAGATATCAAGAATTCAGGTGTGCTCAAAAGAAGTCTACCCTCACACTTTTAAAGTTAAATGGTGCTAAAAAATTCAGGTAAAAAAAGAAAACTGAAAATCAAGCAAGGTGGATCTTGGAGGATGTGCTATGGAGATAGCAAGTTATATTTATCTGTGTTTTAATTATACAGTGGTAAGAAAGATTAACCTGCATGGATTGCTTGCAAATATGGCATTGGGAATGTGCTTCTGAAGCTCTTCAGTTAAATACTTTGGTAAAGGACATCTCGGTAGAACTGTGGACGGGCCTGAAATAAGAAAAAATGTCGATCATTCTCATGTTATGTAACACTATACATCAAAAGACTTAAAGCTATCATCCTTTTTCTACCTGCGTCCTCTGGACCAGGAATAAACATAAACCGACTATGCTCTCTCAGCCGTTGATGGGCTCCAATCATTTGCCCTAGCTTACCAAATTGTGATCTGCATGTTTGAGTGGCGTTTTGTTTCATCAGTCACGACAACATGATTTTTTTTTTTCAGAAAGTAATCATGATGAGAACCAAATAGCTATTCTTGTATAAAGATCACTCACCTGAGGCTTGAGAATGAGTGAAAAGAAAGATTGCATGGGTGAGAACAGAAGTTCCCCATGAAAACAAATAAGGAAGGAACCACCTCTTGACTCTCAAAACCATCAAGAACAGTCTCCAGCTTTCCCATAACCTTCTCTAAGGACAAAGATATTTTTATGATCAAGTCCCTGAATTTGCACATATATATGAACATGACAAATGTACATATTTCAAAGACTATGAATCACCTCTTCACTGTCTAACCAAATTTCAGAGAGGATGACAAACATGTCGTTTAGAGATCGCTTTTCCAACTCTGAAAGTCTGAGCTATTGAAGTATATAGGAATAGAACTATCAATGCACATAGTTCTACTGCTACAAATTTCAGAACCATGAATAATATTTCTTCTGTAATCTGAACGAGTTAAGGATACGGTCTCCTCTTTTGTTAATGTACCACCACCAAAGAAATCATGCTGCGCAAGTGATTTGAGAGATTTGTCCCTGTCCTCTAATGGAGGAAACCCACAAGTAATTACCTTCACCACAGCAGAGTGAAAAGTTACTCGCAGACAAAACATAACGACAATCAACAAGTTTTTGACCATGCAAAACTTAATATCTGCGCAAGTAAAGACTTCAATGAAACTGTGTCAAAACTAGTGAGTGACAAACACAGGTGATCCACCAATTTTCCAAGGAAAGAAGCATCCAAATTATCAGAGATTATACAATTCAGCTATATTGAACAAAATGGTGGATTATTGTTTGTGGGCACGAGATTTATACTCCTCCTGACTCTGACTTACAGAGAGCACACTTAATAATTAACTTCTACCTTTTTTTTGGTTATCTTGATACTAAAAAGTCAATTTTCATAATAATGAGAAAAACATGACAGCATGTTTACATTTTAGGAGGGATAGCATGCATCGAAACATTATGCTCATCTCTGGATCCACAAACTATATAATTAGCAGCGATGGATTCAGAATAACAGTTATTGACAAAGGAAAGCAAAAGGTCAAAGATGCTAACCTGAGGCTATAAGGAATTATACCAAACCAACAATGGCTGAGAGTTCAAACTTCCAAAGTACAAGAAAATTGATGAGTTGTAGGTGACTAATATTAATTTTTAGATGGCATAAACTATTGACACCAGCAGCAAATTTTACAAAAACCAATACACTCATAAAGATGTAACTTGGAGATGATCCGATTGCTTCCAAAGACAATTCAAGTTAAAATGCCAAGGATGCATATTTCAAGTCAAAGTAAATAGTAGAATTTTTCAGAAGCAGTTATGTAAGCAACAATCAACTTTTGGCAAAGGCCCTTCTATAACATATATTGAGGGAGCACTCTAGCGTATGATAATATCCCAATGTTGAAAGATAACTAAAGCATATAGAAATCTTCAGAAAATGAAAATAACAGAACCAAGACAAGTTAAGGCATGCAACAAGAGGAAAAATAAAACTAACCTGGTAAATACCACTCAAGAGCATTTCACCTTCTGCAACAACTATTGTGTTCTCTGATAAAAATCCTGTAGTTACTTTGTATTACTTGTCAAGGAAATTAACACTTTATCTAGTTTATGTGACCGTTGCCACAGCACTAACTTCATATGCTCCACTGAAAAAATAAAGCTATAAACTAGCAAGTCTGGAAAAATAACATGTTCCCATTGTTTCTGACGTTTTACAGAATAAATTAACCTTTTCATTGATTTTCAAGTCATTCATGAAAAAGCAAGAACCCACATTTATGATCAGCTAGATAATACAATAATCAACTTGACCAAGAACGATAAGAATCCAAGAAAAGCCGGTATCGATGTAACTACGTAGAATAAATTTAAAAGCAATGGCATGCAAGTCCCTCTTTAAGCATGTCTAGCAAACAATAAGCTTACTGGACAGGATGGGGATGGATTTTAGTATCAAGTTATGGATAAAATGATGAAAAAAAATAAGTAAGCCCAAAGGATATTGCTTTAGACAAGTCAATTTCCACTGAAGCAGTAAGATCTTCCAAGTAAAAATGTCCATCCTCCAACTGAGAGATCACACCCATCACCCATCTTCTCCCCATTTGCCCAACCAGAGACTGAATTGGAGCTATCTGCCCCCATACAATACAAAATATATATATTATATCGCTATAGAACTTCAGAAGTACACAAGCAGACATTTAAGATATATGGAGACGATGAGCCCACCTCACAACTTCCATAATGCGACATCTCAGTATGAAAAGCAGGCTTGGAAAAATGTGAATCGCGTAAAACTCGTTGATACAATAACAAAAACCTATCTTTATAAAGAGCAGCTTTTGCTGATGCATCACCATGTATATGCAACCCCCCTGTATGTCTACAAATACCGAAGTGAAAGCAAAAAATCACTAAATTCCCCCATCATACAAAAAAACAATAATTAACAAAATCAATAAGAATTCTCATTTTAATTAAATTGCGCATGCAATTCCTAAAAAAAAAAGGCAAGAAACAATCAACTAAAATAATAAGCACAGGAATCCACTGATATAATCCATGGGATCTTCAGAAGTGCATAAAATTAATTAAGTAATAAAAAAATTAAAATAATAAATAAAATACGAAAATTACAAAAAGAGCAACAATAATGAAAATCGAAAAAATCACGTACTCGTAAAACTGTTTTCTGATTGGATCATAGCGGAATTTAGGTATCAAAAAAGCATCAATAACACGAATAGCAGAAGTCGAGCTCGAAACGGCACCGTCAGATATGAAATCTTCTTCAACAGCATCATCGGCTGCCAATAAAGAGGCTATAACACGACTCACTGGTTCCTTTATCAAGGATCGAAGATTTCACCCCCAATTTCTCTGCAAAAGAAAGTAATTAATAAAACAGTTAACTAATAAATGTAATAAGGTAAAATGAATGAGGAGGTTTGGTTTTGATTACGGGATTGGGATTGGAGGTGATCGAGGAGGAGATCGAGAGCTTCGTCTTCGGCGCCGAGAAAGCGGTTGGTGAAGGAGAGGATTGGATCGAGAGCGTCGATTCTGAGAGTGTAGCCTCTTATTTTGAATTTCTTTTGTATTCGTTTTCGAACTGTGCTGCTCATTTTCTGTTTCTGGAACAAGGTAGATGGAAGGGACGGGAATTTTAACTTAGCGGCGGCGGAGTTTTATTTATTCACGTGGTGCGGGGCTTCTGGGCGGGAAAGTTGATCAGTGGGTGTGTTTGGATGGCGGGAAACCGAAGGAATGTTTAATGGCAAAAATGTGCTTTGCTTTTTGTAGTAATTTACAATCAGGCCATTGAATCATCCAGATAAATATCCAGCGCGTGCTCCCGTTCGGTGCTCTCCGAAAAAAAAGTTTAATTTTAATATACAAAAATGGTTTCCAGCATTCTTTGGTTCGGAGAATATATATATTTTATATTGTTTGTCCAAATTACTACTTATAATCTAAAATGTGATAGCTGATGGCTGGGATGCTGTGTATCCACGCTTTTCACGCATACACAAAATATTATAGGTGATACTGTATTTTTTTGTTAATTTATTTTGGTTCTCAAAGTTTAATTTTACATAATTTAAGATTTAATTGGACCAATTGACTTTAATTTTTTAAATAGTGATGAAATTGAAAGAAGATAAACCAAAATGGAAAGGGTACAAAACATGAATGGCATACAAAAATATTTTTTTTAAAATACACTTGAATACTCAAACTTTTCAAATAGAACAACTTATACAAACAGGTCCCTTTAGATTTAAATAAATCAGTTTTGGTATAAGAAATTATTTATATTATTTTTCAGTTTATAGATAGAAAAATGGGAGAGAGATTGTTGCATCTCAGCGTGAGAGAGGATCGTCATTTTAGACTTTCGACCATTAAAATGGATTGTTTTTGTATTTACAGGTTCCATTAGATAAAAGAGTTTAATGGTAGTCGTTTGAAACCTCAAATTTTATCTTTATCTATATTCTAGATCAATTCAAATTTTCAAATCAAATTAAAAAAAAACAACTTTTTTTTTTATATATATATATATCACACCCATGAAATACCCATAAACAACGTATCAAAAATCTTTTTTAAAGCATGATTTTTTTTCTTTTCTACCTTACTCATAAAACTTCTAAAACCAAAATGTTTAGTCCTATGTTTTTTTTTAAATGAATTTATTTTTTATTTTTTATTTTAAAATAATTTTTTTTGATATTTTTAAATCATTTTTATGTACTGATATCAAAAATATTTTAAAAAAATATCATTTTAATGCTTATTAACAAAAAAATATTTTCAATAACAACCACACTACCAAACATAGATAGGTCAGGCCTGAGTATAGGTTTAAATAAGGGTTTTGGGTCGGAATTGGTGGTGGAGGTTTGCTAGTTGATGGGTGTTTGTGAGTAGTTCAAGGCTGCAATAAGAAATCAATAGGTTTAGGAAGGGGAAAGATTTCAGTGCTCGGTTGATGCTCGGCTTGGCAAAGATAAAATAAACTTAAATCGATGTAAAATAACTAAGCTTTTTTTTAGTTTTCAAAAGTTTTAAAACCTTTTTCACTTTTATTGAAAATAAAAAATGAAAACAAACAAAATTTGTATATCTTGACAAAATTCGGATCCTTTATTGACCGAGACAGCAGCTAAACAAAATTGCATGTTATATATTTAAACACAAGTATCCGCATCTCAGAGAAGACACAAACACTATTCCTCGTTACATAATAACACATGAACTTTGATCTGTAGCAATAGGAAAAGCAAAGACTTCGATACTTACCACCAACATCTCATCTGGGCGTGCGATGGAACTCTATGATTTTAAAAATCAAAGCTTCCAACAAAACCTTTGTATCTTGGCACGAGACTTTCCTCACCCTAGAATCTTCCCTTCGAAGTATTTGGGAGCATGAATAAAATCATCACGCTAGTTCAATGCTCACTGGATCTTAAAAAGGGTCTTCAATTTAACAACCAGCCTCCAATCTTCGATCGACAGATCATCCTGTGTGTAAAAAGACAAGCGATCATCGATTATATTTTGTACTGGGGCATTATCATTGAACGAAGTATAACTGGAAATAGAATTGAGAAAAACCTACCCGGTAATTAACTTTAAGAATATCAATTGACCTTCTTGTAATGTGGCTGACTAGTTGATCATCGTTATCAAAATGCCTGCCATGCATTTTTTGCTGCTCCTCGGCGTTGGTTCCCACAATCTTCAAAGTCAAAAAGGAGAGCACCAAATAAGACAATCTCCGATAATGTGCAAAAAGGTCATGAAAAACAACATTTATTTGGTTTATTGTGTAGAAACATAGAAAGTTTTGGTTTCATCTATCTAATCCAGCCATGAGGACACTGGCTTTCAGTACTTTGTTCTGAGAATGGAAATGATAAATGGAAGGATGGAGAGAAGAAAGTACAGATATTATCAACCCATCATTTAGTTATTTGGTTAAAATAACAATCTAAGCCCAAGGACAGCTAATAATATGACAAATTCATGTCGCTGCACCCTAATGCCACAGCTGATAACCTATAATGAATTGCCAACAAATTATATTGGGTGAAAAGGAGAGAAAAAAGCACTCCTTTCACGTATTCATTCTGTATATATTCTTTAGCCTTTTCCCTTTAAATTTTCCTTTCAAATTCTCAAGGATTAAGTTATGAACTACATCAAACAAGATGACTGAATTTACAATTCAACTAGAGAAATTATAGCTCGTTCATTACTGGAGTGGATGTTGTAAGAAATAAAAAAAACCATGACCGTGTATTGACCACCAGTTGTACAAGAAATGTCTTGAATATTATTTAACAGAACTAAAATATAGAATGTCCATAATGATATTTATGCTTAAAGCAAATAGTAATTTTGATCAATCAACAATAATAATGTACTGTACCTTAATGGCCACCTTCTGGCCTTTCTTTGCAAAATCCACTGCTTTTTTGTTAAACTCAATTGAAGCAATTCTGCCAAGGTCAATGTAATCTTTTTGTGGAACACAAAGTGGTGTCCCAACCTGTGTAAGAGCGCACATAGTATCAGAGGACAGTAATGCATGTAGTCCTAAAAGAACTAAAAACATTCATGCTGACGGAGCCAAATTTATAGCCCAAGTCAAAATTCTAGGAAGCATGGCAAACTTCCCCCACAAACGTCAGAATAGTATCCCCACTTATATCTAAAACACGATACATTTTGCACCAACAATAAGGTCTCGAATCAATCATGCTTGGTAACTTAAGCTGAGCAAGTGCGCAAACATCAAGAATTTGAGGTAAGAGGATGATGAAAACAGAGTGGAAGTAGACAAAAACAAAAGTGAAAGAAAATCGCTACAAGTTGAGCATTTATTAAGTTCCACACCATAGCTGAAATGGATGTTAACTAGATCACAGTGAATAAAAAAGGCCTACCCGACCAAAAAGTTTAGCAGCTCACAACCTAAATATCTTAAAAGTAATTTATGGATAGTTAAATGATCAATCCTAGAAACTGTGATGTTGAGGTACACAAGACAAAGAACAAGTATTTTCCAGGCTCAGATACAACCCGCATCACTTTAGTGTCATTGAAAATAAGGTGAGTCCACATGATTTAGACAGTAGCATCCAATGTATATGATTATACACTGTAGCTCAGAAATCACCCCATAGCTATGCCCAAGACATGCATAAGTGACACCAGTAATTCACCAATGTATGTAAGGATGAAATGGTGGAAACAAAACAAAATAACTTAGAATATAGTAATACCTTGAGTATGCCCTCAAGAACATCAACCCCCATGATGATAGGATCTTTCTTGTTGAAAATGCACTCTGGAATTATCTCAAGAACACATGGGAAAACAGCTTCATCAGCGGCTTCCTTCTTCTTTTCCTCCTTCAGATTCTGAATGTAGGCCTTGAATTGATCAAATAAGTGATAAATGATATCAGCAATGAAAATCTTTACTCCTAGTTCCTCTGAAAGTTCCCGAGCTTCAGGTGTCACTTTAACATCAAATGCCAAAATGGTGGCATACTCCTTTTTCTTCTCAAGCATTACACTGGCCTTCATGACATCCTTTTTATGTACTGGACCAATGCCTATACCGCTAACAGGAATGCTTACTGCTGGTGACTTCAAGAACTCCAGCAAAGCTTCCAATGACCCAAGGGTAGATGCTTGTACATAAACTCCCTCGCCACTTTTATCAATCCGACTCATTACTGACTTCATGTCTTCCATTGCAGATTCCTTGACATCTTCCACATCATCATCACGCCCTACCACATAGAGACCAGTTCCAGCAATAGCATGTTCAAGGCCCTGCATGAAATAATAACACAATAAAACCAGGAAATTTAAACGTATCTAAAGAACTCTCTACATAGGCATGTGTTATGCATGCGTATTATATAAATTGGTCTTTAAAGCTATATTTAGCAAATTATAATCACCTGCCCAGTGATCTTGATACCCTGTGCAGCCTTGATTTCTTTATGGTGCAGGTATGTCCCCTGAGAATAAAAATTAAAAAAAGAAAGCAAAGAAAAGAAAAACACTGCATTAGTATCCAATCCATTGGCATTTCTACTATTCCAAAGAAAAGCAAAATAAAGTCAAACAATGAATCTGAAAAGGAGGGTTGCAGCTCTGAAATCTGATCATATAAACCCAAAGCTTGATACAAGGATCCCAGCCATCCCCCACAATTCAGCATAGCAACTTAAAAGAATTTCTGGTTTTTTTGAAGAACTCGAGCAATGAAGTAAGAACAACCCTCAACCCTTCTGGAAACAAGAATTTTGAAAAAGAACAAGGTAATTGAGATACAGTAGACATTGCAAAATGATTGTCTCGTACAAGTCTTGTACAGACTCAATAGATCAGGAGATGACACCAAGAGATCTTAGTGCCTTTATTCACCTGATATCCACTTTCACTTGCTTAGGCAATTTCTTTATGGAGCACATCAGGCAAAGTTCAGTGAACATTATGCATATGGTTTTCCGGGTAAGGCCCTCACTAATACTGGGTTCAAACAGTTCTTTCCACGTTGGGATTCTACTTTACAAGTATGCAAATCTATAAGCCAGGATAAAATCAGTCTTTCTTCATCTTCTAAAAAAAGTGTTGACATGACTCCGGTCTAGAGTTAGTTCATAATACCACTATAAACTAGTTATTTTTTAGACTGATGATGATGAAGGGATGAGGATTTGACTTGCTTGTTGAACTATCAAGCATGCAGTGTAAGCACTTGCATCTACCATGTCAGACAAGGGTGCTAAAAGGCAAAGTGAAGAGTCTATGCAACATAGCATAACAGCAATTGGTCTTAATTTCCAGCAATATTACACAGGCTAGTAATATACAAGTCTTTCGTGGGTTGGTCTTCTTTGGTCTATTAAAAAAAAACAAAAAGAGCACTATGACATTGTAACAGGAGAACAAATATATCCCCCCAAAGGCAAGCAGAATGCCAGTAAACAATTCTCAAGTCATGCTGATTTTTATTTTTTTACAAATAATTTGGCTTAGCTGATCAGAATTTCTCAATTCCACCTTTGGGTTGACAATTTTTCAATTTGGTATGTTACTGATTTTTGTCAAAATCATCTAATAGGTAGCAGCTGCCGAATTCACTGTCAATAATATCTGACATGGAAAATAGGAACGTGCTGAAATTACATGCCACTAATTTTAACCTGTTATTTCAGTCTGATCTGGTAAATGTGGGACCCACAAATTTCACACCTGTAATTTATTACATTTTTATTTTCCACGTCACATATTATTGGCGGGGAATTAGATAATCAATACCTATTCCATGATTTTGACAAAAAATAGATTACATAGCAAATTGAATATTTATTAACACACAGGGACAAACACAATGATGAGTTAAGCCCAAACAGATTAATCCCAGATCACAAATATTCAACATAAGAGCTGCAGAGAAAAAACAAGGAAAGGGGAAAAGGACGACAGAAAGGTTATACACAAAACCACACCTTAACTCGGAGTTCCTTCATCGGGTGGGGTGTCAGCAGTGCCCGAATCGTAGTAACAATGGGACCCTGTAGAGAAAAATAAATCATCAATAACTCAGAAACTAGCACTTCATCAAATCTTCAGGAATAGCAAAGCTCTGAGCTTACTTGTAAGCCGCAAACCACAATTTGATCGCCTTCATGGAGCACACCATTAACCAACACAACATCGATTGTTGTTCCATGGCCTTCAATAACCTTAACCTCCAATACCGTACACTGGCAAAGGTACCCAACAACAATCAGGTATTAGCATTGACTTAAGGCATTATAGCAGTTAAGACACATTAGACAGGAGAACATGCCTGCACTTCATTTCTGAATGTGAGTTTTTCAATCATAGTTTTCTGAGACCATTGGATCAGTAGCAGTAACAAATCAGGAATACCTTCTCCACTATGACATATAGTAAAAGCATTAGAACAGAATGCAAGACCCAGAAACATGATCAGATATTAAAGTTAACAAGTCTCAGAATAGTTATGAGAGGGAAAGCTAGGAAATCTAGGTCTTACCTAATTGCACTTGTCGGAACAATATTAAAAGTTTCTCCCATGTCCTTGTTTTTATAGTACAATTCAGTATTTAATCCTTGCTCCTTGAACTGAGTTATGACCTGGGATCCAGTGGGAAGGCAGAATTTTAACAAAAGGAGCGAGCTGATAAAACTCTTTGAAGGAAGCATAAAAATAGATGACCTCTATGAGCCTCCTGTCAAATTCATTTTGCACATCTTTTGACTGCTGCTTCAATGTCTTTCTAATAGGTGCATTACGTTGTGCTTTCCAGGCATAGAGTCTGTCCACCTAAAACATTGAAATGACAAAGGAACAAAACCTAATATCAGTAGAAGGATAGATTAACACATTATAGCATTATCTCTGAGAGATGAGAGGGTGATTAGGAGTGTGTTTGTGGTTTCTTTCCAAAATGATTTTCACTTAGAAGTGCATTAAAATAATATTTTTTATTTTTTTAAAATCATTTTTGATATCATCACATCGAAATATCTAATAACACAAACAAATCTCACTTAGAGCAAAAACAAATCAAATGTTTTTGAAAAGCACTTTTGGAGTGCTTCCCAAACACCCCCATAATTAAATGAAGAGAGAAAAAACAGACCTTATTTAATGCAACAATAAATTCTGTATTCCTCATCCTCAAAAGATTGAGTGATTCTATGGTTTGTGGCTCCAAGCCATGCATTATGTCAACAACCAGAATAGCAATGTCACATAAACCTGAACCGCGTGACCGTAGATTAGTGAAAGATTCATGGCCAGGGGTATCAATAACCAACAGACCAGGGACATTTAATTTTGCATCAGCTTTCAATTCCTTGGTTCTCTCCCGAATGTTCTCAGCAGGAAAGTATGTTGCACCAATCTGTTGCGTGATACCCCCAGCCTCACCTTCTTGCACATTGGTGCCTCGAATACAATCCAACAGCTTAGTTTTACCAGTATCAACATGGCCCATGATACAGCAAATTGGAGAGCGCAGGTTCTCTTCAGCCTGTTTAGGGATGGAATCTGAAACCACTGCTTTATTTTTCACAGCGGCGTCTTTCTTCACGTTTTTGCCAGAAACTCCAACCTCAGTCTGAATTTTCTTATTTTCAACATCATGAGAGTTCATTGGCTGTGATGTAGGCTTGGCGTCTGAAGGAGGGGATGCAGTAGTGTTAGAATGAAAGAAACCAATCAGAAACAGAAGAAACTGGTATAGATACCAAAACTTGATTGTCCAACATGAAAATCAAGCAAAAACTAACCTGCAATGCGAGAAGCTGGAACAGAACTCTTTGTTTCCTTCTTCACGACATGTTCAGGTTCAGAATCCTCCTCGTCATCAAATGCACCCTTAACATTAAGATTTAAATCATCCCAGCTCTTTGCATCCCATTCCTCGTCGTCATCATCTTCCTCCATTCCATTCTCCTCAGGTACATTAGCAACTTCGGTTTTTTCTTCCTCTGCTGGTTCAACCTTTTCTAATTCTACGGTTTCCACCTCATGCACTTCGTCCTGCTCCTCTTGCTCTTTTCCTTTAGCATCTACATGTTCCTCTATCTTGATACCATTTGCTTGATGGTGAGCTGGTTTTGACTTCTTAGTCTGGTACCTGGGCCGTTTTGTAGGCCCATTATCTCTATCTGCAGTAGGGACAGTAACGCCTGCATTAGCAAGTATTTGATTCCGCATAGCCTCTAGCCGCCGTTGTTCTTCCTTCTGCTTCCCTGTTAGAAGCTTGCCTTCCTGTTTCTTCTTCAATAGTTTCTCCTTTTCTCTTTCCTTCTTCCTGCGCCTAGCCTCTTCTGCTTGCCTCTCAAGTTCTTCTTGCCTTAGTCTTTCCTCTTCTTCCTTCCTCCTCTTCTCCTCTTCCTCCTTTGCTTTTCTCTCCTCCATTTCTTTTCGCCTAGCAAGTGCCTCTTGCATCTCTCTAACATGCTTAGGAAGCTTCTTTTCAGCAGCTTTACTCTTCGCATCTGTCTTTTTTGGCTCACTTGTTTCAGCTTTAGCTTCTTCTTTTGCCACAGCGGCGGCAGCGGCGGCTACCTTCTTCTCTTTCTCCTTCTCTTTCTTCTTCTTCTTCTTCTTTGCAGCAGCAGACTCTTCTTTATCTTCTTCACCCTCCTTCTCAACCAAAGCATCTGGCACTGCAACTGGTTCGGGCTGAACATTAAGTTTCTCCTCTTGTGGAGGTGGTTCAGAAGGTTTCAAAGCAGGTCCCCCCCCACCTAGCTCCGCGAGAATCTTATCCAAATCATCCTCTTCTTGAGCAGTCCTTCCACTCTTACCCTTCTTCTTCTTCTTATTCTTTGAAGTCTCTGCCACCACTTCACTCTTAGTAACTTTACTATCATTAGCTTCGACAGTATTAGGTTCTTCTGGTTCAAGTGTCTCATCAACTTCTCTCTGGTCGTCTCCCCCCAAAGCTGAAAAAACACGATTACTAGTCCCCTTCTTCTTAGAAGACTTCTTCTTACCTGTAAATGCAACCACCGACTCATCTTCATCCTCAACGCCAATCACATCATCACTGGTTTTCACTGATTCAGACACAGAAGCATCTTCATCATTCTCCTCATCAAGTAATGTTGCACTAAATTTATTAATACCAGTCTTTTTGCTAGACTTGGAAGACTTCTTCTTACCAGAGAAAGTAATTGCACCAACATCCTCATCCTCATCTTTCTTCTCACCATCTTCATTCTCATCTAACCCATCGAGACTCGCTGCCAAAAACACACTCCCAGAACCCTTCTTACCACCCTTTGCCGACTTCTTCTTCTTTCCTGTAAATTCAATAACAGGCATGTCATCGTCATCCTCTTCTTTATCCTCCACCTCTCCATCATTCTCACCATCATCAATAGCATCAAAAGCCGATGCACTAAACAAACTACCACCACCACTCTCCTTATTCCCCTTACCCTTTGTCTTCCCTTTAAAACTTGCCACAGACTCATCCTGCTCATCACTATCTTTCTCACCAGTCAAATCCGATCCCTCATCCTCGTCACCATTCCCGTCATCATCCTCATCACCTCCCAACAAAGCAAAATTGGACGATGAAAAACCAGTATTCCCACCAGCTCCACTCTTCTTCCCCTTCGACTTCTTTTTCCCGGCAAACACAACATCCGGCGCTTCCTCCTCCTCACCTACCCCCTCTTCTTCCTTAAAACCCTTCTGATTTCCCTTCTTACCCTTTTTCTTGCCAGTAATCACAACTTTCTCCTCCTGAACCTGCGTCTCCTCGGCCAACTCGATACCAACCGAATACTCATCATCATCAATCAGCAACCCCTTCTTCTTCGACTTCCCTCCACCACCCGCAGGCGCGTTCTCTTCATCACGCGCGGCTGGCTTCTTTCTACCCATCGATTTTCTCTACGATTTAACCTCCCTCTAAGACTAAAAAAAAAAAGACGATTCCTCTCTTATGAAACCATAAATTACGAATTAAGCAAAAAAAATCACATTATTATTATCAGGAAAACAATTAAAAATAAATATTCGTTTCGTTGTGAATCCGAAGGAAAGTATGTTGCGCGCTTTAATAAGTAATCAGATCTAAATTAACGATAAAAATTGTGATTAGAGATTGACGGAAGGCTTACTTGAGACGATGATGCTGATAAGAGTCGGATTGAACAAGCGATTATAAAGATTGAGTGAGGTGATCAAGAAATTATTATACTGTTAGTGGAGAAGTGAGATGAGAAGAGAAGAGAGATTATTAAGCAGACAGGGAAGAGAGGGAGATAATGGGGATTTGATGTGCATGAAGTTGCAGTTTCTACTTTCTAGCCTTCTAGGGTTCAGTATGGGCTCGAGTGTGCTGGTCTTTGTCGGTCCAGTATCGGCTGGGCTACTTCGTTCTATTCCTTCTCTCTTGCTTTTTTTTTATTGATTTTCTGGATATGTTACATTTTTTATTTATTTTTTTTGAATTTGATATTCAGGTCAGTTTGCACGTATCTCGAATAATCTCATCAGCCCTGAAATTAACAATCAGCTAAAACCTTCAGTAGCCCGGACTGATGTATAACTCAAATTTATTTATTTTTTTTGAATTTGATGTTCGGGATCAGTTTACACGTATCTCGAATAATCTCATGAGCCCTGAAATTAACAATCAGTTAAAACCTTCAATGGCCCTGACCGATGTATAACTCAAATAGGTGATTTCTAGAAAATAAACTTAGACCTAATTAATTTAGTCACACCTTTCATTGACTTTTTTTTATCTTGCAAATAAGTGTTTTGAATTTTAATGTCAACCAATCGCTCTTTGCAATTTAAATAATCAATTAATGTTCTAGTATTTTTATTATGATTTTGATAGTTTTTTATCATTAAATTATCTTATATCATATTTTTTTATTGAAACAGTTTTTAAAGCTTTTTTAAATGAGTGTCCATTCTTATTTTATTATATATATATATATATATATATATATATATATATATATATATATATATATATATATACGAGTATAGGCCCGCACTCTCTTTCAAGCCTAATAATAAAATTTATTATAGAGAAATGAATGTGCATGTGCTGTTTATCATTACATTGTAATGATTATTTTATCTTCCTCGTCTATAAATGCATGCTTTAGACCAATGTTTGGTGTTTTTCATGAGGTGCATTAGTTATCATTAATTTGTTTGGAGATATTTGTGTTCACTTGATATTTTAATAAACAATACAATAATCAAAATATCCTTGAAAAAATCATCTCAAGTAAAGGTATTTAGGTATTTTTATTTTTTTCATATACAGAAAAAATACACATGTATCTTTTGGTGCAAGACATTGAATTAATTGTAGTCAAAGATATTTGAGTCTTTTTCCTAATTGTACATTTGGTTTAGTGTGGTGATATAATTTACCATCAAAATAATATTTTTGTTTAAAAGGTTGGTGGAACCACCACATAGTTTGCGCGACACGTGCAATAATTTTCAACAATAAAAAATGAGCTTTTGTCATCTTAGTTTATTCCTCGTCGTCTTCTCTTTTTATTATAGGCAACAAACATTTTTTGTAAGTATGGTCAATGTGTTGTTGATAACCCTTTTATTTTTCTCTCGCTTCATTTCTCTCTTTTGTCCTCTTAAGTTTATTCTTTTAAATATAGTTAGTAAAAGTAAGTTTTTTAATCCGGTCGTTCTACTTTTAATTTTTTTCCAGAGTTTTATGATTTTCAATTTTATATCTTGTATCATATTATTATAGGCAACATATATTTTCAAGCGTGGTCAACATGTCTCCAGTGACTCTTTTATTTCTCTCTCTCGCTTCATTTCTCTCTTTTGCCCTAGTAAATTTATTTTTTTAGATATTATTTGTAAGAGTAAGTTTTTCAATTTGGTCGTTTCTACTTTTGATTCCTTTTTCTTTTCTATTATTTTATGGTTTTCAATTTTATCTCACATATCATGTTATTATAGGCAACACTCTTTAAGTGTGTTCAATGTGTCGCCGATGATCCTTTTATTTTTTTTTCTCTTCATTTATCTCTTTTGCCATGATAAATTTATTCTTTTAAATATAATTTGTAAAGGTAAGTTTTTCAATTTAGTCATTCTACTTTTGATTTTTTTCCAAAGTTCTATGGTATTCAATTTTATCTCTCGTATAAGGTTTTTATTTTATTTTTTACAATAAGAATAATATTAATTTCATTTTTTTTTATTTCCTTTTGTTTTCTTGTCTTTTTATCAAAGTTTTTAAGGTCTTTAAGTTTATCATTCAAATCAAGTTCAATTATTCTAAATATTATCAAGTGGTATACTCTTTTATGTTTATTTGATATTATAATTGATGCATTCTAATTATTATTAATGGAAAAAAAAATATTAGTTATTCAAGATATTTTTATATTGAGTGAAATTAAGTCCTTTTCTGCTACATATAAAGGAGTGAGATTGTTTTTTTTAAGAAAATAACTTTAAAGTTCATTTTAAAATACAAAATGATATCAAAATATTATTGACAATTAAAAAGCTAATTATTATGTAAAACAAGTCAATTGATATTGTAGTTATCCGAATAATGTTCTCCAATTACTTAATGAAAATAGCAATCCCATTGAAACTTATTTTGTAACTTTAATCTAGTCAAGCATTTAAATGTTTGAATCTAATCAAGCATTTGAATGTCTGTTTTTTCTCTTATATTTAAGAAAAATAAACAACTAGATTTATCAATGATTATAATGAGTAATTTTATGGTATTAATAAGGTAACTAGTGACATAATAATAGTTAATCGTAGGGTCGAGATATTACTAAAATAGAAATCTTAAATAGATATATTTTTTTTATTATTATTTTGGGTGGGTCATAGACTTTATATTATCTCTCTTCGTATTTGTTTCTTTTCTTTAAAATATATCATATAAGTAATTATTTTGTTGTCACTTGTTACTCTCGCCATAAATAATTTTCTCATTTATTTTAGTTAAATAAGAAATACAAAATTATTTTATTTAATTAAAGAGTCTCATAAATCTATCAAGTTAAAAAATACATTGCACATTCAAAGATTAAAATGGCCTAGTATTTTTTTTTTCCAAATCACAATCTCGAGCAAATATCAACTTAATACCTAATGACATGGTAGTATGACATATGCAAAAACATGCTGAGGGGAACCCCTAATCAAACATATGCATTATACCACAAAGGATGAACATTTTTCAAAATAAAATCTTATTTGATTTTCATTAATTATGTTTAATTTAACTATTCAACACTAGGTTAATTTTTTTTGAGTCAATTTCAATATGTTGTCGTCTCAATGTATCTAAAAAGAATATCATCTTGATTTTTTTTTATAATCAAAGTATATTTTTATTAGCCTTTCAAGTTGCATTTAAACTCTTCAACTTCACCCCTGCATGATTTAAAAGAAACAATCTACTAGTAAAAAACATCAATACATAAACATTTTTTTTTAAATTAATCTCACCCACCTCATAACATGAGCTAATGATTTAGTTTTTATTATAAATTGTGAGAAAAAAACATTGGGAGTTGCAATAATATTTCTCCCTTTTCTATTGTATTTTAAGATTTTTCTTTACCTTAGTTAATTTTTTTTGATTTTATCCTTTTGTATCGTGTAAATTATGAATTATGCTCGACAACTCATTTCAATTTCTTTTTTTGTGTGATTAAAAAAATATGGCAATAAATTGATGCTTTATTTTGGAAAAAAAATAAACTTGGTTTCAATGCATAAAATTAAATTATCATTTGAGGAGCAAAAATTGAAAGGGAAGAGATATTCAAGCTTTATTAATTTTTTTTCATTGTTCATTTAGTGCCTCTTCAAAGATTTTTCCTTTTTTTTTCATTTTTCTTTTGGTACCTTTAATTTAAAACTCCTACATTTTACATTTTAGTTCAAAACTTTATTTTGTTAATTTTTCAATCTATTACTTCATGAGAAGAGAGAAAATTATTGGAAAATAGCAAGAGAGAGAAAACTTTTACTTGGTCATAATATGACAACAAAAGGGAGAAATATCGGTGTGAGTGGATGCCATTGGAAAAGATGATTTTCATAAAAGTGATTGAGATTTTATATTATAAAAGTAGATTATTGTTGAGATTTTTTTCCTGATTTAATTTGTGTTTTTTGGACCATTTTTAAGGTGTTTTAATTGATAAACACAAAATATTTATTATCTCTATATAAAAATAAAATAAAAATTGATTTTTGAATTAAAAAACTCAATTTGATTTTCCAACCACCTTTTTGATGGCTAGAATTTAGGTAAGAAATGATGCATCATTTATTATTATTATTATTATTATTATTATTATTATTATTATTATTATTATTATTATTATTTTTAAAAAGCTCGCTATTTAGAAGTAAAAAAATATCAGTTGATCCTGTAAAAACTTCAAAATTATCACCGAGTCTAAGAGTTAAATTTTGTGAATTGAAGGGTAAAAATAATAATTATACTATTACAATCCATAATATATATGTCTACTGCTATAATAATATCCCACACTATAATTTTTTCTATTATAAGTTATAATAAAATGCTCACAAAATCCCAATTCAAAACCCAATCCAATTCAAAACTCAATTATAATACATCAATCAACCTATTTTTTAAAAAAATCACAATCATTGTTTTAGATTTTTTTTTTATTTAAAACCCCATGAAATATATTTTTTTAATATAAAAAATATTGTTTTTCACATATATAACCTAAGTAGCGCTTGTTTGAAAAGCACTTTAAAAATGTTTTTTTCAAAATTGATTTTTTTCTATTTTGATTTAATTTTTTATATTTTAATGTTATTTTCGATAGGCTGATATTAAAAACAAATTTTTAAAAATAATAAATATAATTTAAATATATTAAAAAAATTAAAATTATTTTAAAAATCAACCTCAGTCGCCCTCCAACTATCTCTAAGAACGACGCTTCATTGACCTGGGCCCAGGTCAGCATGCTTTATAGAACGACACCGTTGCAATGCTTTCCTGAAACCCTTATGGTATAAAAGGAAAGATGGCTAAAACCCTAGACTAATCTAAGTAGCAGAATCCACATAATCAACCAAAAACCGAACTAGATCTCTGAAATCAGCAATCAACAATGGACAAGGACATGCTTGGAGGAATGGAAGGTCTATCGAAAGAAGACCAGACCCGTATGCTTTCAATGATCGAAAACCTTCAGTTGCGCGACAGGTAACATATCCTGGCTTAGATCTGTGAAATCTTTTCAACATGATTTCTTTTTGTGGTTCCTGTTGCATTTTACTCAAGTGGGGGGCCTCACATCCTGGCTAATTACAAGCCAAAAGGTCACATGAATCGATTTATTTGTATGTGACGTTAATCATGTGAAGCCCAGATGAATGTTCTCCTTAAAAACCACTGCAACACCATTTATGTTGCATTTGGACGTTTTGGGAACTACATTAGCTAATTATTAGCATACCTTTTCCGGATACGTAAAGCTTTCTTGATTTTTACAAGCTGTTGTGACTTGGTTGTAGAAAGTAGTGTTCTCGATGTTCTTGCAAGTAATTGTAGCTATTTTGCTTCTCTAAGTTTAACTATCAAAAACTTGGAAACTGGTGTCATTGGATATCGATTCTGAGTTTTTCTATATTCTGCGATGAAAAAAAGATCTAATTTTTATTTCTGTGGATGTGGGGTACCTGCAGTTTGAAGATGTATAATTCACTCGTGGAGAGATGCTTTAATGACTGTGTAGATAGCTTCACACGCAAATCGCTTCAGAAGCAAGAGGAGACTTGTGTCATGAGATGTGCTGAAAAGTTCATGAAGCATTCGATGCGTGTGGGGATGAGATTTGCAGAGCTTAACCAAGGAGCAGCTACTCCGGATCAAAATTGAAGAAAGCCCAAGAATGGTTGGATTTGAACGAACAAAATAACCATTTTGTTTGTCATTTTAGAACCTGCCTGTTTCTTTTTTTTTGGGGTCATTATCAGCTAATATTCCAAGTGGGAAATAAACATGGTAGCAATATAGGGTTCATGATTGTTGCTTATTTACGCATATCCTTTTGTTATTTTTGTAAAACACGACCGAGCCTTTTTTTCTTCTTCAGAAATTGACTGATCATAATTCAATATTCTGAAAAAACCGGACGTGTTCTGTCACTGCAGCAATATGGGTGCTTGCTCCATCGTTTTAGAAACCTCTGGTAAATTTTAATCCTTATATCTTGTCAAATTCATATTGATTCTATGATTTGATTGTCATCTACGAAACTTAATGGAGGCAAATTTTCTCTCATTCATATTTATGGTTAAATTGTCTTACAAATAAAGGACTGAACTCTTGCAATCTTGCATTGATTCTTAGTTGCTATAAAGTAATCACACAGTAGTAGTAGTAGTATTAAATGAATTAGGTGACGTTTTGTGCATGGTTGGATGAATTTTTTGGCTAAACCTCTGGTTTCTGTATTGAATCTAGTGTTCCTTTTGCTTCTTATGAAATGGAAGTCAAAGGGTTTTGAATACTAGATTATTCCTTGACTAAGTTTCTTTTGATTTTGGCTGAGCTAGAGAGAAGTTCGGACCTTTATGTAATGCATAAATGTCTGAACATGTGAGATCTCTTTCTTTGTTCTTGACATAACATATGGGCAGTCCCATTTTATCTTGATTCAGATTGACTCACTTATCTTCAAAGTATTCCCTCAGCATTGATTTTTTTGTTTGTTTAGAAGCTGAAGGCGTGTTTAAAATAGGTTAAACTAATTGGTAGAAAAAAATCAAAGAAAACCATAAATTCATTTTTTTAAAATAAAAACAATGCCAAATGATAGTCAAAAAAATAAAAAAAGGTTAAGGCACGACAGATCAAACATTAATAGATAATATTGAAAACAAAGGAATAACACAAGATAAAAATAATAATTAAGACTTACAAAACGATCAAAGAACAAAAATTAGAAATAAAAAGAAGGATTGAAATTGAATTATCACCAATAAAAAAGCTAACCCTTACCTTTTAGAACGAAGAGAGAAAGGAAGAAGAAGGAAAGAAAGCCCCACGAGTAAATTGAGCTAGAAATAAAAAAAGAGATGAAATTACGAAGCGTGTTTAGGATTATGATAGAAGTTAGTTTTCAAAATATTTTATGTTTATAAATACGTTAAAATGATTTTTTTTTATATTTTAAAATTATTTTCAAAATAGCACATGGAAATATTTAAAAACACTTTTTTTTTCAAATTTACTTTTGAAAAACTGTAATAAACTAGAACCAGAAGACCACAGTACAGAATTAAAACCAAGATAGTCCAAAACCACAGTATTTTTTTTTTGAAACGGGGATTTACCATTGTTTTATCTATTTTCTTATTATTATTTTATGACTGGCCTCAATGAGAATCACTTGGGTTTTTCTGGTGGTAGCTTGATCAGGAAATCACGAGACTGCAGGAAGACCTGTTTTATTTATAGATTTTCAATCTGATGTTTCAAGTACAGCACCCAGAACACCTCAAGATAATTGTATTACTCATGCAACACACAACATATGGCTCAGAAGCCACAGAAATCTAGTAGCATTGACCTCACAAAACACCACCAGGTTGACCATGGTGTTTACCAGGATAAGATTCATGTTCAGATGCTAGCAGGGTCCAGTTTTCCGCTCACTGACAAGCCGCTTCCAGTACAGGGCGACCTCCTCCTGTATCTCCCTTTCACTCTTTTTAACAGCCTTATTCTCAGCCATGTTATCTAGTGTTTTGTCGGCAGGAATGATGTGCGCTGCTTCTACAGGGACGCGGCTAGGAAGTGCGTCTGTTTCTCTCAAGACTTGCTCGATGTGCGAGATAAGTCTCTCCGCCAGGCTCCGGTTGAAGTCTTCCCGGACCACAACACGGAGGACCGCGATGTGCTGGGCATCAGCCGGCATTGTATAGGCTGGAAGTATCCACCCGAACCTCCTCAAACTCTCAGCTATTTCAAACACAGTGTGCTTGCTGCTGTCCTTCAAAGAGAAGGCCACGAGAGGCACTCCCTTATCCTTGGAGAGAATTTTAAACCGCCCTGTTTTTTCTAACCCTTCTTTCAGTGCTCTCGCATTCTCCAGGCAGTTTTCCATAATTCTTTTGTAACCCTGATACGAGGTCAACATACAATGAGAAAAACACAGCAGAGCCTGTAAATATATCTCAGAACAAGCTTATCTAAAATCGCTCAAATATCAAATAACTTTTGTTTCCATAGCAACATCTTCAAATGGGATCTTGAAAAGGTTGCAGAATGCATCATTTTTAGCATGGGAACAAGAATCAAGAAGAAGTTCATGTTAGTAAACTATCTCATCTAAAAACTCAAACTGTTAGGTGAAGTTCCAGAATATGATTTATATTATTCTCTAACAGTTCAGTCCAGAAAAGAAATTCGGGGCATAGGAAAAGGTCACCATGTTCTCTGTTCCATGATGACTACAAGGATTCTCCATTAGACACATGAAATTTTACCTCAAAGCCAAGCCGTATAAACTGATAATATTGAGCAATTATCTGACTCGAACCTGACGAAAACATGGAAGAAAAAAGGGGTCAGTAACAGAAGCAAACTGAAAAGTTTACAAACCTGCAATATTAAACTGTTTCAATGAAACAAAATAGTGGATATTGGCGGGAACCTTCCATGTTGATAGCAAGAAATGTAAAGATACTGTAATTTGCATTAAAAAGATAACCCTAGCTATGCATTACCTTTAGAGAAGTTGAGGGTGAAAGTAGGTTGATCAGATCCAAGGTAGTTGATGTGAAATATTAGCTCATCTGGCAAGTCTTCCTTGCTCCTCCACACAACCCAGCCAACACCAGCATAAACAAGGCCATATTTGTGGCCGCTAACATTGATGCTCTTCACCAATGGCAAACGAAAATCCCATTCAAGTTCAGGCCAAATGAAAGGAGCAATGAATCCTCCACTGGCCGCATCAACATGAATTGGTGTGTTCCAGCCATTCTCCTTGTTTTTTTTGGAGAGGAGGTCGTTGAGAAGCTTCACATCTTCGAACTCTCCAGTAAGTGTAGATCCTAAAATGGCTGCCACACAGATTGTGTTCTCGTCCACCATCTCAACAGCTTTGACCGGGTCCATCACATAACACCCTTCTGTCAGCTTCACCTCCTTCAGCTCAACTTCGAAGTACCTTGCAAATTTCTCCCAGCAAACCTGCACAACGAAATACAAGGAAAATTTAGCATTGCTGCTTTAAGTGATTAATTCATTGTGTAGATGTATAAAATGTCAGTAAATTCAAGCTACAATGACTCCCTTATTCTACCACTGTATCTTGGATGATAATAAAGAAATTATTTGCTTATATTTTGGTCTACTCTAGGCCCTGGCAACACCTGTTCTTCTGTGTGGTTTTGCAGAGCAGGAACGTTTTCTACTTCAGCATTTCTTTGTTTTCAATACATTACCACTACAGACTACCCAATTCTTACGAAAATTGGCAAGCATATATGGAGTTCTTATGAAATTGGAGGGCATATACGAAGAAAAACATCAATTCTTGAGTGAAACATGAGCCCATACAAAAAGATCCAGCTGTGGTGAATCAACATTGAAATAGATTAATGCTTTCAATCTTGGCAAATATTTATAGAACTACTGCAAAGTTTTTGCTCAAGAAATGTACAACTTGAGTATGTTTCTGTTCTTGTATCAAGCATCCATGAACTTGTTCTCTATTCTTGAATTGTGACATCTATGACTAAGCAGCACCATCAGCTAATGATGCAGAAGCTATGCACTTTGCAAATATATTTTTTTGGATTCGAGAAAACCCCACCGGAAATCACACTTTGCAAATATGCTGAATGAAGAACAGCAAAGTATGGTACTAGTGCTTGAAGGTAATAAAAAACATGGTATGAGCAGGAACATCCTGTCATATACAGATAAAGAGCATAAACAGTTCACATGAGTTCAAAAGCAATATATTAGCTCCGGTGAGAATGAGATTATTGCCATGTTCCAAGAAGCATGACTGTCCAAATGAAAAACTCGCCTGAACATTAGCTCCGGTGACTATATTGGGCTTATCGTACGGTTTGCCCTCTGCTTTCCTCTTATTCTGCCACTTCCTTTTAAAAGCTAATCCAGCCAGCATTATTGCCTCTGATGATCCCACAGTCCCGACACCAACTGCAGTTTCTTTATCCCCAACAGGAGCATTGAACAGGTGGGCTATAATATTTACACATCGATTCTGCAGAATCAGAATTAAAAATTCGAAACATAAATGTCATAATCTCGAAATTCTTCTCAGATCTTTTTACTAGCCAGCGTTAATAAGAAATATATAAAACCTGGAGCTCTGTGGTAACAGGGTACTCATCCATGTCGACATAATTCTTGTTAATGGAAGCCATGATGAGATCATTACACTCGGGCTCCATCCATGTTGTCACAAAAGATGCCAAGTTGAGCCTTGGATTACCATCCAGCATCAGCTCATCATTTATCACCTGGTATGCTGCATCCTTTGGCATTGAATTCTCTGGCATCTTGAACCTGCAGCAACTCACAGGACTCCACATTTATCTTCCAAATGATAAGAAAAACGACATGGATGAGTAAGGTCCCACTACACAAAAACATTGCTCCAAAAGGGTATGATCCTATACTCAAACCTGAATCTTATATACAAACCGTTTAGCAATTATTTCTGAGATGAGAAATATTAACCTTAAATAAAGGCCCTGTTGGATGAAAGATCAAGTGTCTCACACTACTAACCTCCATGGTTGAAGGCTAGTAGAAACAGAGAACAAAACCAAAACCAAAAACAAGAAAGTCCCTTTATTCCTCACATCTAGTCCATACCAAATACTGGAACAGCCCAAAATCCAATGAAGGATCAATTGAATCTTTTCATGCAGAGAAATGATCTGAACAGTCCGCCACCCATGTGTGAGGCAAGCTTGTCCGTCTATATATTCAAGCTGTTCCTCCTCTAAACAAAAATGATAAAATGAAAGAAGCAAAGAGAAGAAAAACACATACCTAGGAAGTGCAGTGCGTACATATCTGGAAGCAAAAGTGGAGTTCAAATTCTCATCGGAATCTGTCGCGGTAGTAGATATCACCATGATGAACTTATCACTTAAATTCCAAATTACACAGTATCTACTCTAAATATTCTTCGACACAAGACTCAGAGAAGAGAGAAATGAGACGAATATTATAAATTTGTGACTTATCAGAAACATTTATACATGGGCTAGTGGATGGAGAGCCTTGGAAACTGGAAGTTAAAAGGGGCAAGTAAACATGGCCACGTAGTGAGAAGAGATCAAAGTAGTGGGCCACCCCCCTCGATGACTGCCGACTAGAAATCCTCGAATCAATGTGAAAGGTTGCTGTTTCTTACGACGTTGCTTAGCTGCTAATCATTGCTTTATCTTCAAATGAGGTGCTGTCCTTGTGCAAACTTTGATTAGGCTAGAGGTTAATTCAAGTGTGCACGGTTCATTTTTATCTTCTACTTTCATAACTCAAAATTATTCGAATATATATATATATATATATATATATATATATATATATATATATATATAAGAGTTTCACTTTGGTTCAATTTACTGTAAACACTTGAATTAAGAAAAAAAGATTATATTTTTTAAAATCTACCACAGTGCCTAGCACATTCTAAATTCTAATGGTTTCATAACACAATACGTTTACGTTTCTCCTGGAAACTTTAAGCAAAGCAACAATGACTGTTTGATAATATAATTCAATTTGTTTTTAATTTTTTTTTCAGTATAAAAACACTATTTTTTTATATTTAAAATAAAAATAAAAATATTTTTTTTCAAAAACATTTGCGAAACGCGGTGCCAAATACCCTAACAATAACTTAAGAGATATTTTTTACTTGCTTAAAATTATTTTTAACATCAACTAATATAATCTAGAAATACTATTTTTTTTAAATTTAAAATAAAAATAAAAATAAAAATCTACGAATATTTTCAAAACAATTTTAAATGAAAGAAAGGAAAGCGCTTTTGAAATGCACACAGGAGTACGCAAAAGACAGCTAGCTATCTTCAAGCCAAGCCCACTTGAGGGGATAGTGATGTCTCATCCGTGCTAGATTGAGATGACCACAGGCTCTCTTACCTCCACACGATCTAATTCAGTCTTCTTTGTTCATCATTTTGTTTGGCTTAGCTAGCAAATGCACTCATTTTTCATCATCTAAATTTGAATATTGCTACAACAAAACTTAAGATTTTCATAAATAATCATGTCCAAGCTCGCGTGATTCGTGCTTGATTGGGAGTCTGATTGCGGTAGCTTTTCAAAGTGCTTATCGTGCCGAAATACATCAAAATGATGTTTTTTTATTTTTTAAAAATTATTTTTAAAATCAGCACATCAAAATGATCTAAAAGACACAAAAACATATTAATTTAAACTATTTTTTTCTTCAAATTTCAGCCAAAAGCTGGTGGGATCGCAATGCCAAACGGGGCAGAAAGCGATTTACCGGATCATTGATATTGTTTCTCAAAAATATTTTTTAAAATATTTAATTTTTTTTTTATCCCATCAATCTTCTCCCAAACCCTAAAAGAGTAGTGGGATATTGCATTCCATTGTCGGAGAAGATAGAGTGAAAGGTACCGTCCCAGCTTCTTTTTCAGAAATCTGTCGAGATGATTGATAGCATTTTGTCATATACTTGACTATTGGTTGATTGAAAAAAAATAAAAATGCATACAACCAAAATTAAGTTGTGATTCATGTTAGTTCTTGCAATTTATTTGTTTTATAACATGGATGTTTGGGTCAGTTTACACGCATCTCAACTAATTTCTGAACCATCTGAATATCCTATAAATCTAATAAACAGGTAAAACACTACGAGTATAACAGACATGTATGGTAAAGCTTGAATATTAGTGCCGAGTATCCCCACTTGCAAAAGTAATGCTTTTAGTTGAGATAAATTGATGGGATGCATGGAATTGAATGTTTGCGTTGATTTGCATATACTTTAATTAATTTCATAAATTTTGAAATTAACAATTATATAACCCTCAAATTTAATGATACTCTTTATAGAGAACAAAAGTAGAGGTGGCCAGTGATGCTCATATAATGAAATGAGAGTAAATAATATTTATTGTAATACAAAAAACATTGGCTCAGACAACATCATCAAGAACTCATATAAATTGTTTCGATGAATAAGGAAGAAAATAAATTACTTAAACGAAGAAAAGAAAAGGTGTCAAAAGAGAGTAGACAGATGGTTTGACTTATCTAGCATTTTGGTTTTTAAAATTATTTCTTAATTTACTTTAAATTAGTGTTTTTGATGTTTTTTTAATGGGTTGATATTAAAAATAATTTGAAAAAATAAAAAAAATCATTTTAAATATATTTCAAATAAAAAAACAACTCTATAACATCTCTAAACATCAAAGATCATCAGGCATATGTTAGTTCATTATTATTAAGCTTCATCATACAGATGTAGCGACTCGTCTCGTGTCCTAAAAGGGTCAATAGACTAGTAGATGTGGTGTCAAACCAGCCATTCCATTTTTTTTTTTTAAGATTATTTAATATATTTTCGATTAAAAACTTTTATCTTTTTATATTTTAAATGGTTTTGATATGGTACTGTTAAAAATAAAATTTAAAAAATAAAAATATATTATTTTAATATATTTTTAAATATTAAAAAATAATCTTTATTTTGCTTGGCCAAGGCGTGAACACCAAGGCTTGTTAGCATTTTCAGCCAAGTAAAATGAACTCTTTACGCTATCCTGCTATCCATTCGAATTTTTCTCCTCAATCCATAAAGAAATTTAAAATCTTATGACGTACAGAATATACTCCTCGCCAAGTGTTCGTATTAATACAAAATCCTTGTGAGAGCTTCGCTTAATTACATAAGCTTTCAAGAAGATTCCTTCATGTAATATTATGATTATAATGATCAAGAACTCATGAATTTCTAGTTTAAAACTCATGAATTGTAAGGTGTTAACAAATTAATGTAAAATTATTTCTCGACCGTTTAAGTTTTTAGATCGAGATGATTACACTAAAGACATCCAGAGACCGAGATGAAAATAAGAATCTATGATGCCATGAAAAGAACATTAGTAACACAAGTAGGTTCTCCAACGGAAAAAAAAGAGTTTTGCCTTGTAAATTGTTCAGGTTCAAACTCAAATTTAGCAGTATGCCCCAAAGTTTGTCAATTTTGTTATGTTTCAGTTGAAAACCTGAAATGACCAAAATATTTTGTACTAGCTAAAAAAACAAGACAAAACAACATCGTGTTTACCTCGGTTTAAATTTTGGTATGTCTTGGATTTTTTGGCTAAATACTCGGTTGAAACGTACCAGTTTCGTTCTACCCATTTCGTTTCAGCCAAATAATATTTTTTTTAAATAATAAATAATTTTATAATATCAATTATATCTCTTAATCCGATCGTTAGATTAAGATGAAATTTTATGAGAAATCTCTTGATATATTTATATATATCATGTTAAATTTCAGAGCAATTAGAGAATATAATAACTTTACGAGATTGATGATGACATTTTCATAATATTATACATGTTTCATAATTTTATTTAGAAAAATCATTTTATTGTCTTTTTTAGATTAAATTACATAATTCTAAATAATTTTATTTTTAGATTTGAACTATTTTTTTTTGAATTAATATATTTAATTATATATACATATATATAAACAGTACAACTCCGAAACAACACACCAAAACACTTTGAAACCGAAACATACCATTCCAATTGAAAAAAAAAAACACCAACCAAAATGATATTTACAATTTTGATATGCCCTCGAGTACAAGAATAACAAAGGTGTCTTTCTCACTGAATCAGGACTTTTCAACAGTCGAGCATACCCTGCACATAACACAATCCTCTTTTTTATTTGAAATAGATTTGAAATTTTTAAAGCGCTTTTACTGGAATCAACATGGTTCCATGTAAGCCATTTGTGCTGGAAGCAATCTCATTATTGTCAATCCGAGTACGATAATAACGGTACAGTTTTCCTTTCTTATTTGTTTAGGACAGGAATACAAGCATATAGTTTTCATGCATCATTATGAAACACAGATTTGGGAATTACCAGGAAAACAAACAGAAGGAAGCTGAAAAACTTGATTTTCTTCACTAGAACATTTTTCCTGTACCATCCTTTCTTGGAACAGATTCCTGGACTTCCATCCGGCTCCCAATTTTCAACCAATGAAGACATCTGGTCTACTTTGTCAAACAATCCTAGGAGCCCCCCTGTATGGATGAAGAGGACCTTTTCTCCCTTCCCAATTCTCTGGATTTTCTGCCATGTCGTTCATCATTCCATAAGCAGCTTTCCCACTACAAGGATAGCACAGTGAGAGCATCAGTGAACTTCAGGATCTTCACACCAAGAACTTGTGTTCGTGATAAAAGCTAAACTGGAAGCTATGCTCAGTGTTAACTTGTAATTATATAAAGTTTCATGACAGATATTCACACAATCTCATTTCCCAAAGATTTCAACCATATGGCCAGTTGGCCTCCAGCCACCAACAACGATCCTTCTGAAAGCTGAAACCGTTTTCGCTGCGGATATGAATGTTCACCATGTTGGGCATGCACCTCTTCATAGTTATCGGTTATAATTATAATCTCACATCGAGCACACGTCGGTCTACCACATGGGATTTCTAGCAGCAAGGCAATGCATCATTTGGTTTGGATGAAAAATGGCCCTTTTGAAGCAATTTCATGGAATCATAGTCATGATGTCCTTTGGTATTTTCTTTTGTTTGATTAATACAGATATATTAAATAAAATCAGATGTCATAAAGGATTAAAAAAACATATGCAACTTAACATTCTTATCCATATTAGGAGTACCATACCTGTAAACTGGATCAAGAACGACCCCTGTAGCGGTAGCAATTTGCTTTAACAAATTTAAGCTCCTCGGATGTATTAATTGCATATCCCAGACCCTTGGCCTGTGAGCAATAAGAATAAAAGGCAAACATATAATTATTCTCTGTTCAACCAAGCAACCTGACACATCATGCCGAAATGTTATGCCAAAAACTACAAGTTTTCAGCTTTGCCATTTAAACTTCCAGGAGAATCAGATTCACACACCAGTTGTTAAAATAAAGCATAAACATTGTGTTGCAGCCGCGATAATATATTTCTAGGAAAAAGCAGGGACCAACAGATTTCATGAAAATCATGATGTTAATAAACTAAACAGGACATAAACTAGTTGAATCCCTTAAAATATATGCATGTACAAAAAGATAATATTGACTAGCTCCAACACAATCCCAAAAAGCAAAGAAGAAACAGAAGCAAGAGAAAAACAAGTCAAATATCAAATGCTATACGTGCATTGTTACAAACACTACCCTTCATCATGATATATGTGACAGCTTTATAATATGTTACCTTTAAAAACAAAACAGAGCATGCACTTCACTTATGTGATGAAGCACTCACATTTTGGATGTTTACAATATCATGCGAGTCAACACCTGCTTTGAGTCCATCAATTAGGTCTTGAACAAAGTTGTAGAAGTAATCAGGATCATCACAAACAGCGAATGCATGAACCTACTAGATAGGAACATGCAATTAAAGTTAGGAAAAACATGTCAGGGACATAATGAGAATTCATAGGAAGGAAGACATACTTTTGCCTTTAATGTTCCTAGCCATGAACCCAATGCCAGACCAGCAATTGTTGCTCCACTAGAAATCAATAAAAAACAAATCATTTTTTTTTTATTACTAATAAAAGCATATTATAGCACCAAGAGTTTCTAGCTTTCTGGATTACACTTGTAGAGCAACAATATTCTGAAGCTGAAAAAAATTTGTATCTTGTCGATCAGCTGTCAACACGTAAAAACTTGACTGCTCAAAGCCCACAAGTGAACAACATTTAACACAGATTCCACACAAAAAGTTAAACTGCAGTAATAAGCAGCAACTTTGAACATCAAAATGATCAGATCACATGCTTGTACTCATAATTTAAAACCATCTCATACTCTTGCAGATTTTTTGAGACCTTTCAGCAATAATCTCAAAATCAAATTAAGATTAAAGGAAAGACAGCAGTTGAAATAATTGTGATAATGGTTTTCAACCGACCAAATCTTGGCTGACAACGTTTGAGTAAGTTCTCATACGTTAGTGCTACCACATCAAGGCCCGATGCCAGATGGCTAAGGATTTTGAATGGAATAATGATTTTAAGTTGGATTATGCTGACAGCTGAACAAATTTGTAGCCTTGATGGCACTTTATGATTAGAAGTTATAAGTTTAGGGACCTTGTGATTATTTAGAAGAGGCTTGGCTGAAACTCTGGATACAACAATCACCTAGGTTGAGCAATGCACAGAAGTGATATCAGTATCATATCACAGAATGGTTTATTGAAATAGATATATGGATGGGATTTTGTAAAATGGATGCCATATGTCAGGCTTATACTTAAGAGAAATGATTAAACGGTATAAATGTTTTTTCTAGAGAAAATGCTCCTATAACACTACAGGCTACTTAAAACGCTATATGAAGCAATAATGGTCCAACAGGAAGAAGCATTAACTAGCCACCCCATATACTTAGAGCCTAGAATGTTTGTTGCCTCAAAATTTCTCTAGTACTCGAGCTCTTGAAGAGATTTTTTTTGTCCCATATTGCATTTCACAGCTCAGAAAAAAACGAAGAAAAACAAAACAATAAAGAGCATGTCGTTTTCTGAAACTTTAACAGATAGAATAGAACAGCACCTGCCACATGCTACAACAATATCATCAAATTTTATTCTGCCTGTAGTAGCCTGAACTTGCTGCTCAATTTCCCTGATAGCTTCAATGTAACCCCTGAATGAAATAAACTAAAATTTATAGAAGAAAACTAGTGACATGCAGAAACAAAGGGCCTAGCCAGGCTTACACAGGCATGTTCATTTGTTTAAATGAGCAGTCACAAAATGGATACAGAATAATGCTTCAACGATTTCACAAGATTAAACACAGACCAATCTAGACTCACCATGTTCCTAAGGAGTTTGATCCACCAACAGGAATAACATATGGTTTTCTCCCTTCCTTCACCAGCTTTTCTTTTAAATCATTGGTGAGATTCTGACACCACAGGATGAATAAATGTACACAAAACCAGTTCCTCCAGTAAGCCAGTTGAAAGTCACATTAACAGTCAAAAGCATTGGATGAATATCACACAAAAACATATATTTGTAGCATGACCATTCAGTTTAACTGGCAACTAAAATGTTTATGAATTCTCTAAATGGAAGATTAAATAAAACTTTCCAAGGCTATAGACCGAGAACCATGTCAAATCTACAATATTAGACTCAATTTGCAGCTGCAAATAGATCCATTTCATGAACCTTAAGAGAAACTGAAACCAGAAGATGCAAACAAGTCGTGAATATTACAGCAGAAAATGGAATCTCATGCAGTGTAACTTCTTCCATAAATACCTAGGAACATAGACATAGGAGCATGTATCTCTAAAATAAAAGTGAGCCACATATAATAAATGGAAGAAAGTAATACATGGTAGGTCACAGGGCGATGGTGATTGATTTCAAATGATTGCTTGCATAAGCGATGCAACTGAATAAGCTCATGTTAGATGCTATTGTGTTTAAACACAATTTCAGAAACTGTATTTTTTACAACATCAAGACAAAATTCAAGGTTAAAGAACAGCCTCCCTACCCTACCTAGATTGATGAGTCCCCACATTTTCTTGTATCCCTAGAACAACATTTTGATACGCTACACGCACAATTGTAATAGGGTACGGTAAAGATAAAGGTCATCCATAAGCCATCAAAAAATGTATGGCATCATTCTTAACAATCACCAATACACATGCATCAAGAATTGTTGGGTAATGTAAACAAACCACACTCCCAATTTGTGCATATTCTTCTTTAGAAATAAGTTGGACATTAGCTCCAACTAATCTCTCCACCAAGAGATTTCCTGTCAATCCTGGATCTTTGTCCACAACAACCTGAAAGATAAATCAAAATCATTCATCTTACTAACGTAAAACACACGCACGCACACAGCATAACATAGAAACAAATCAAAGGCTTAACCTTTGAGGTACGAAGTATGAGGTAACAATCAAGATTAAGGTACTTAGCAGCAACAGCAGTGGCACGACAGTGATTACTTTGAATACCACCAATGGTAATAATACAGTCAGCACCTTGAGCCACAGCATCAGCCATTAAAAACTCCAACTTTCTCACTTTGTTACCACTCATTTGCATCCCAGACAAGTCATCTCTCTACATAAACAAATCCATTCACGCCCAAAATCACAAATATAGAATCAAAATTTCATGGTGGGATTTCTTGAAATAACTTGAATTGGTCATAAAAAATGATTACCTTTAAATAGACTTCAGTGTTGGCGGGCAAATTCGGAAGGTTCCATTTGTGAATAGGAGTAGGGAGGTGACCAAGAGAGAAGATATGAGAAGGGATTGGATTCAAAAGGGAAGCCCATGAAGGTGGTGCGTAGGCCTTTCGGCTTAAGAAATCAAATAAACTTGTTGATTCTTGATCCTTGTTGTCCAAATCCATTATTTGAGAGAGAGAGTGAGAGCAAGAGAGTGATGAAGTGAACTTGGGTTTATGAGAGGACAGAAAAAGGAAAGGTCTTGAAGAACAAGTTCTTGTTTTTGTTGCTGATGATTGGAGAAGGAATGTAAGAGTAAATAGGGGAAAGAGTTTGAAACACCCGTAGCAGAGCATTTCAGCAGACCATCCTCTCCCAGGTCATCTGCTCTTTATTTCGGCCATTGATTATAACTAATGAAGTACTGAAAGAGACCTCAAATTTGGGTCTTTGTTTCGATTCAGTACTTCTAGTTTAATATATATTACATAAAAAGTTACATGTTCTCCAATTCTGTTCCCAATTATTCATATAAGCTTCTTGGATGGATTATATGTGTGATGAGAATGCAATAGTTTCATGAGACAATAAAAGTAGAATTTTCATATTGCATTGCATTGTTGTTTTTATGATATATTAATAATTGAATACATAATAATATAATTCAAAATTTTAATTATTTTTTACTTATATTATTATTGATATCACTTTTAAAAAGTAATTATGACCAAACACCTTTAAATGTTTCTTATTCAACAATAATTTCAACCAAATTTTTACAAAACACATAAAATTTAGCAAGCCACAACTAAAAATAATTTTTCTGAACTAAAATTTTCAAACCTCAACTTTAAAATTTATCATAAAACTCTAAAAACTCACTGAGTAACTCAAATCTTTAAATACAACTCTTAAAACACATCAATATTTTATCTATACAATTTTTAAAATTAAGTGAATAAAAAAAATTAAAACCCAAAAATATAAAATAATTAAATTATGAAATTAATATGTTAATTTAACTCATTAACTCATTTAACTCTTTATAAAATGAACCATTTAACTCATTATGTTGTCCTTCTATTACTTCCTTCTTCCACATGAATAAGGAATCATAAGATATGATGATGATGATGATAATAATAATAATAATAATAATTTATATTTTATTTTTAAATAGTATGGTCAAACTCTAACATATAGCTTCCCCAGCTATAGTATATAATTATTTATATAAGTGTGTCATAAGTTTGAGTTTGGTAATGCAATGAAAAATGTTTTTTATAAAAGTGTGTTTTAATTGAAAATATATTAAAATTATTGAAAAACTTTTAAAAAACATTAATTTAATATTTTTCAAGTAAAAAATATATCAAACAATTTTAAACAATCACATCTTCAGCATCCCATCCTTCTGTATCCCTCTACACTCTACACTTTTTGAGGGGAGGGCATAAGATTTAAAAAGAAATCACAAGACCCGAATGCTTAGAAAAAGAAGAGAAAATTTAAGTTGCATGATGCAAATGTTCTTCATTCAAATGCCAAATCAAAGTAGCATGACACTAATGGCCAACACAAAGTTGTATGACCATACTTGGAGGTGTTTCACAATGTATTTTAAAAGCGATTTTGATTTTTTTTTAAATTAATAAAATTTAGGGTTTTTAAATTATTTTCATGTGATAATATTAAAAAATATATATATTTTTTTAAAATATCATTTTGATATATTTATGAATAAAAAAACACTTTAAAAAACAACCTCAACTACATTCTCAACACAGTAACCTAGAATAAATTGCATGACAAAAACTTAATTTAAGGTCTTGTTGACTTTCAATTCCAAAGAACAGAAGCACCCCTAAGTTTCCTTCAAATGTTGCTCTTTAACTTTTGTGTTATCATTTGATTATTTCATTTTCTTGGGATTTTAGACCAAAAAAAAAGAAAAAAAGAAGAAGAGAGAAAGCCCTCTACGAATATCCTTGAAACAATTGATAAAGAAGACAGATGCTAGCATGTTTGCCATACTGACTAGCTCGTCGAAGTACTTCATTTATGTCGACCGCATCACATATTCGTCGTCTCCAAACAAGATTTGAAGAAGGATGAATTTCTATATTTATTAAGCTGACAGATATGGTTTTAGGATTGCAATTATGTGTTTTCGGCAGACTATTAGCAAGCAATCTTTCAAGCTATATCTTATACATTACACCTCTATTTTCTTCCAAACTTTTTGTCAAGTTATTTACTAGAAAGAAAATATGATCACATCTTCAGGACATAAAAGGGAAATATGTACGGCCCAGATGGAAGATTTTCGCAACATTATCCTGAAGCAAAATTAAAGAACACATCCTGCGGTCATAAGCATTTACTTCTGATAATTGCAGTCTCTGGAAATGAAATACTCTGTTCCTAACTACTCTAAGTTGGAAATGATAGCCAAGAGATAGATGTTTCATGAGATAATATTTGACATATGATTATGATCATCTCCCATCTTTTAGCCTGCTTAACTATGCAATACCGTCGTAGAGATTTTTTTAGGATATCTAGGAAAAAAAAATTTTGGTAAGAAGAGGGCTAAAAGCGCTAGAAGATAACAGAACAAGACCTCACAACACCCCTAGTATTTGCAACAAGAATATCTTTAAAGAAGTCAGGAGGAGGTCAAAGCCATGATTGTAACTTTTAGTAGCTAGAGCATCAACAACTGTATTTTATTCACGGTAAATATGCTTTAATTGCACAACACCAATTATCATGACTCTTCATTTTACATCAGGAAATGATGTTGTATAGAGGGTGAGTTGAAAACCGTGACAGAAGTTAAGAAGTTAAGAGAGTGACAGCAACACTAGAGTCACAAGAAATTTTTTTCATAGTCTATCCGAACGTCTGTTTCTATGTTTTAAATATTCACATCAGCAACAAAAATCGGATGAGCCTCTTCCTGATTAAAATCAAAACCAATCTTTCTCGTTTATCTCCTCACAACACAAGTTATTATGAAACCAATAAAAGAAATGCAGAATGTTGCAACTTCGCCAGAAATTTTTTCTCATCCAAGAGTTTATCACGAAACTCCCATCTCGAGGGAAATGGGAACTTGATTCGGACAGTTACAGCAAGTTATGAAGATTACAAGGACACATAAAAGACTCTTGAATCATGTATTGGTATCTTCCATGTATCACCTAAAAGATTGAGGCACCCACCTTAGTTTTCCCCACCATGAGCTCTTTGGCTTCGTTGATCTTTGAAGCAAGATAATGGCTCCCTCCAGCATCAGGGTGATTTGCCACCATTACTCTCCTATGAGCCTCCTTGATCTTATCTATTACAGCACTCTCTCTGAAACAAAAGTAGAATGTAGCACACGTATTATATATTCAAGTGAATTGGAACAATCCCAAAAGATAACAAGATATTTAATTTAAATCAATTGATTTGTACGCCTTTAATTGCTTGAAGCAATATAAATGCTATTGTTTGACGAATCCTGTAAATATGAATTGGGAATGTGTGACAAGTTTAACCAGCAAGCGAGCACATTACTGCTAGCCTACTAGCATAAGGTGAAAATGAAAATGTAAAACCAGTTACCTGGTAACCCCAGAACACATCCAACTAAAAATAAATATCAGACCTGGATACAAACTGTTTACCTCACTCCAAGAATTAAAGCTGCTTCTCTCCTTGTCATCTCCTGCTCGAACCCGCCGTTATAAAATCTTTTAACACGAGGAACCACAGGCCGAGCTTTGAATGCTTGCCATGCTCCAATTAAAAATTTACCACTCCAGGCAGCAGCAGCCACAGTGGCACCTATCACTAGAGGAGATTCCTGGACAAGGGAAACAAATTAAGCAGAAGTAGGTGGAAAACCATCCATCTGATGGCCCTACTAGAAGATGTGATGAATGATTGATGGACAGATGGTTACTGCTAAATCAGCCCAATAGCCATATTATTTGGTGACAAACTGTTTCCAAACTAAATGCAGCTTTTGTCCCCCAAGAAACATTGAATAAACAGAGTTTTAGCAAATCTAATGCATTAATTGAAGAATGCTCATAAATTGGGAGTATAACCATGTAATTTAGAACTATTTCTCTATTTCTTTCTTTTGTCATTCTCACTTACTCACGTGGGCATCCATGGGTACAGAAATTATCATGATTCACAATTCACAGAAACCTCAAAATTACTTTTACTTTCAGCACAATCCATGAGAATGGAGTAATCCGAAACCGACTTCACAGCTCACCGAGAACTAACAAAGAGAAATTAAAAACCTACTGCTGCAACAAGACACCTGAATCACATTTTCTATCTTTCATGTATGCTTGACGTTTCTAATTAAAATCAAAATTTTCAAATGTTCTGTAACCCAGAGTTTCTACTCTTACTTGACTCACCGAGCTTCGTCTTTCATTGTCTAAAGGTTGATCTTTGAAATCCATGACCCCTAAAGCCATCAATTTTTGGCTCAAAGAACCCAATTGGGTTGCCCTATTTGCAAATTACATTCAAATCTCAAGTCTCAGCCCAAAAGAAAAACTTCCATATATGCTCAACTAAGAGCAAGAATATCTGGTCTAAAAATAAATATAGGATTATATATTATCCTTCATCTGCTTAATGATTACACCATGTTTGTCATATAAGATTATAAAAACTTTCAACTTTAAAACCCACAACGTAAACATCAAGACAAAGGCTTGTGAAATGCTCAATTACTCATTCAATGATCGAAATGAAAGCAACCCATTTGGCAAGCACCTCAAAAGACTCGGACTTTATACAATACATACATACATATATGTATATATATCCACTGTAAATGAAAGGAAAGGAGAAGGATGGCTAAGAATCCTTACCATTATAACTGTATATTGTAATAAAACTCTGCTACGTTTAAAAAAAAATTAACGATCTTAAGAAACAGCACCAAAAATCTGCAATCAACAAAGCAAAATTGAATTAAAATCGAACAAAGCAAAAATATATACAACATTCTTATTCTTATACTTACTAAACCAAATCAACTATATAACGAACGAATGTTCTTCAATTCTAATCCAAAACCAAGATAAAATAAAAGAAAAAGAAAAGGAAATAAGAAACTAACGTTGTTTAGCAGCTGGTTAAGCTTGAAGCTTTAAAAGAAGAAGTAGAAATGGCACTTTATTTACAAAAAAACTAAAATAAAAAAAAGTAAGAGTTCTGGAAGACAAATTGAAAGCTCGAAACTTGGTGTGTTTCTGTTTCTGTTTCTGGAGAATTCTATTACACTATTCTTTTATGTTGCTATGTTAAAACTTGGGCAACAAGATACGCAACGCGCCAAAAACACGCAACCGCCCCTGAATCCCTAGCTAGCGTTTTTATTTTATTTTATTATATATATATATATATATATATATATAATAATAATAATAATAATAATAATAATATTATTATATATATAAATAATAATAATAATAATAATAATAATAATAATAATTAGTATTATTATTATTTTTCTCGTAACTG